>JAUTBS010037708.1:0-14003 GCA_032361285.1 Aequorea victoria
TTTTTTTCGTATTCAATCAGTGATTAAGATAAATTTTTTTATTTATTTATTATTTTTTCAAACTTATTTTTTGTCCACTTTAATTTTATTTAATTTTATGATCCAACTTAAATTAAACTTTTTACTTATAACTAAAAAAATTATTTAGGAAATGAGATTTGTGTTAATAAAAATAGTTTTAGATTGATCATTATCCAAGATAAATAATAAATCATTGATATTGCTTTAATGTTTTAGGTACGATTATCATGAATGATTGAATTAGATTTTTAATTTACCTTCCTTCTCATTCTAAATTCATTTGCTGTATTTCATTCAGATTCTGGTTAAACTATTAAAATATAATCATTTTAATTAAAATTAAATTGTGTTAATAATGTGTTCATGTTCAAATTTAAAGTATTAAAATATAATCTATTTTAATTAGAACCAAATTATATTGACAGTATCTTTAGGAACGTGTCATACCCTAGTTTATATACATTATCTATTTATATCTAATTCTAAATAAATAAAAAATATGTTAATCTCTAATAACACATATCCAAAGTTATATCCTTTCAAAATGTGTTTTATATCTACTCTTATATCCTTTCAAAATGTGTTATGAGGAGATATATTTTAAAAAATGTAAACTTTTGATTGTAGATTTGAATTATTCTCAGTTGCTATTTTTAAAATGTGTTAAAAAAGAAAAAATACATTTTTAAAAGTACAAACTATTTTATCATATAAATTAATTGATTTTAATATGTACTCAATTTATATATAAAGGTGGGTGGGTAAAGAGATTTGGGCGTGTACTTACAAATTACCCGAGCACATTTTACTAAAAAATGAGCAAGTTCAGATGTTTAAAAAAATTGATTTTTAAGAGATTTAGTTTTTTGTTTTAAAAAAAATTAAATTATTTAAGATAATTTATTTAGGGTAGTTTTTATTATTTTTTGTTAAATGTCTAAGCATGTTATTACATTTTACTTTTAAATAATAGTGTTTGAGATTACAACACGGTTTATTTATTTTTTATAGTAAAATTAATTTTTATATTGAGGGTACTATGATTATTTTATTTTAAAAAAATTAAATTATTTAAAATGTAAAATAAGCTTTTTATATTGAAAAAAAAGTAAAAAAAAAAATTAGTTAACTTTTTCTTTTTCCAAACCGGAGTTAGATAACGAGCATAACCTTTTCTGACTCATAGCAATTCACTTTTTATTCTTTCTGCTGGTTTTGTGTAAGACTTTAGGATGGTAATATTGGATTATATGCATGACAATAAGTCTTATATAATTTTATGTTTGGTTAGCAATTTAAGATTAAGGATTGAAATCTTTTTAATTAATTTAATCTCTTAGGAAATAGATTATTTTAATATCATGAGAAATATGAATTTGGATGAAATTAGATTATTTCACTCATACTCACTCTTTATCATATTTTATTATTTTTTTAATTAAACACAGTTCGGTACAAAATAAATTATACTATTAATTTTATTTGTAATAATTTAAATAAGAACAATTTAAATACACTATTAATCTTATTAATTTATTTTTTTAACCAAACATGGCCTTTGGGTCTACGTGGCTGTGCAGCGGATAAAAACTGATATAATTAATTGAAGGGTTAACAAAATTAAGTAATTTGCTATAATAAGAAACACTTCCTTTGTTTCCCTCTCCTTTCTCTCACTATCACAGCATTCAAATACACTTTCCGTCTTTCCCCCACTCCTCTTTCCAATACATATATGCACACAAATACATTATCCCTCTTGTATACATCCGTGAAAACTAAATACATTATCCCTCTTGTAATGCAACAGTAGAATTCTACTTCAATGGCGGAACATTCGGTCTCAGACGACGATCTCTTTGAGCTCCCTCTCTCTAGTCCCTTCGGAAGTGTGGAGCATGGTGTTCGTGGGCTCAGGCACGGTGATTTGGGTGCCCCCAGCGTCCTCAAGATTGATAGAAAATGGCTGATTGATCCTCGCCACCTTTCTATTGGGCCTATGATCAGCGAAGGCCCGTACTCAGTCGTCTATGAAGGATTGTATGTCCCCTTTCTCACTTTAACCCATCTTAGTAGCTGCTTTTTGATGATTTGATTTCATCATGAGGTTTTCAATGTTTTTTAACTCTCATGCATTTGATTTTCTACCCATGATTGAATTTATCTCTATTTTGATTCGATTGGTTTTGTCTGACTGCTATGTGTGATTGTGTGTGATAAACCCTTGTATTGATCAAATAAGAAGTGGGTAAATTGTGTTACATTTGTGGGTGACTAACTTATGAAACTATGTCGAAGTTTTCTGAGTTTTGTTATGCTTCTTCAAATTTAGGCAAAATAATTATTTGATTTGGGCTATTGAGAGGATCTTAATGGGTAAAAGAAAAACATGCAAATGAAAATCTATCATGCTATGAATAGGAGAAGTGTTCTAGACAAGGAGTGGTTATTGTAATTTTTCCTTGTATTACAAAAGAACAATTTTTGGGATGATAGAGAGAAAGAGACTCGAAACTTTTAATGCTTTGTACATTAAGTGGTTCTACCTTGATCTCTTCTACACATTTCTTTAGAATGGATTGGATTATTCGTAATCTAAGAAAGCATGCTTTCTCATGGGGAAATGCATGTGGGACATTGCATTAATGGGCCATTATGGTTTAGATTCAAATTTATCCACGTGTCGTACACGACAGGAAAAAAGGATAGTACGATATATTGATGAATTTACCTATCAGAAGATTATTGAGATCATGACGCAATAGAGATATGGACCACCTTTACTAGTGGTTCTATACCTTTTACCAATATCATTATTACAAATTACTAGCATTTCTATCGTTATGGACGTAGATTGACCATCTCTACATAGTAGAGGTTCTATAACTTTTACTAGCATTGTTAGAGATTACTACAATTCTTCCGTAACGTACATAGATAGACCACCTTTACATTGTAGAGGCTCTTTTATCTGAAACATTATTACTAATTACTAGAATTTCAACCATAACGGACGTGGATTGACCTGATCACCTTCAACCGTAACGGACGGGGATTGACCACCTTCTACTGCAACAGACATAAAGCGACCCGCCTTAATACCATAACGGACATAGATTGACCAGCTTTACATGGTAGAGGCTCTATACCTTTTTATCCATAACATTATTACGAATTACTATATTAATTTCCTTACCTTTTAGCCATAATATTACTACAAATTACTGGAACTTCTACCATAGTAGACATATAGGTTCAAGACCTTAGCTTTCTCTGGATTGTATATGATGTATCATGTATGGAATGCGAAATTCATATATAAGCATCGTTGCGATGAATCGTATTCGTGGGATTTAAGCCCACTTCTTCTGCTTGGATATAGTGTCAATAGTAGCACTAGGCTTCAAGGCTATAGTTAACATAGTAAACTTCAATCAGCTACTTGAATGATAATTTTGACCTTCATTCAAGTTTACCATAACAGAAAATTCTAACTGTAGCCCAAGCCAATAAATTGTACACTGAAATATTACATACAAAATTATAAGATTTTCATGGTAGAACTTTAGAACAGTTACATCCTTGAGATCCTACCCTTTTTTCCATCATTTGTCTAGTAGTGGTTTGTGGAATTTGGTTTGATAGTGGGATTTTTAAGAAAGAAGCATGAATTTTTGGGCCAATGCCTCTTCTGGGCAACACTTGTAGAGGCATGAACCTATTGTATGGCAATTAAAGCATAGAATTACTAACGTATTCAATAAAAATTGCTGCATATAGTCTAGGACCTCTAGGCATGTGGTGTTTTAATGGTTAACTTTCCATGGATGAAACAATAGAAGGTAAATTGCAAGTGAGAAATACGGGTAGAAGTATTTGAATAAAAGGGTTTTTGGGGTCAAAATGACTAGAAAACGATGTTTCAGTGTGGACGTTCACAAGTTGATACTAAATACATGGAAAAAAAATCCTGAAAGTGAATATTAATTTCATGAATTGTTTCTTCATTTGCATGGGAGTATTAGAGCGTATATTGCTCTTAAGATTACTATTAGTTGAACTGAATTCTTTTGAATGTTGATTAACGTATATGCGTGAGCAAAAAAATGGACATGACAATGGCAAGGGAGGTTTGGACTTACAAAAATGAGTATCTTGCAAGATACATGTTCACATAACGAAAAGAGATAAAATTAGGTTGTTGAGATGAATGAAAGGCATGAAAATAAATATAAGAATTAGATTGAATGCATTTGTCAACAATGAATGTTGACTCTTTTTGGAGAAATAGACGAGAAATTTGGTGAGATGGTTCACAAATGGACAATGAAAACAATAATCTGTTGGGCGGCGGAAGCGATACCCACAAACAAGATTTTGTTGATCCAAACAAGAACGATAGAGATAACACAATGATTCAACCAGGAATATAAGCAAAGAATCAAACAACGCAATAAGAATAAGAAAGAACACAAAGATATACGTGGTTCGGCGAGATGTCTACGACTACAGGCTAGGAGCAAATCAATCCACTAATATCAATCAAGGATTACAACTCTCCCTTCCTCTATCAAATCTTTTTCTCTGAAAAACGTCATCTCTAGAGCTTATAAGTGTTGTTTTTAAACAAGTAATAGGGTCCTTATATTTATAGGAAAAAAGAAAAACAATCCAAAACCCTAATTCGGCGAAGTTCATTCCGCGGCGCCGTCCGAACGGCGGTCACTCCCATCTGGACGGAATAAGTTATGAGAAATCATCCTGCTTTTGTCGTCCAGACGCCGTGGCCCCCGTCCAAACAGTGGTAAACATTACACAAAACCGAGCCTTTGGTCTCGGGCGTCCGGACGGCGGTGAGCCTCGTCCGTACGGTAGAAGGTGAAACTCCACCATTTGTGCCACAACCCAATAATCTCTACCTTGGCACAAAATCTGTCCTCCCTGTAGAGACTTGCTGACGTTTCCTAAAACTGCACTTCTTTTTTGGGTAGGCGTGCTTCACCCTTTCCGACTTCTTTGACTCAGATGCTAGCATTTTCATTCGGCTTGGACTGCTTGCAGCTGTCCTGTCTGAAGTAGGATCTTCACTAACTGTGATTAGAGCAAAACTGACCCTGTCTTTAAAGCCTTGCCTGACTGGTGCTTTATAGGTTCTTTTCTTTCTGCCCTTTACAACTGTATTAGGTCTCTGTTCTTTCAGCCATTTCTGCTGTTACTCTGAACTTGTGTCACAGTCGCCTGACTGTGCTGGTACTACAGGTGTAGCTCCACGTACTACTGTACTCTCTACCAATCTGTAGAGAAGCCAAATTTTCTTCCCTTTCATGATTACAAGCGAACCCTTACTGATCTTCATTGCTCCACCATTTCTTGTGTACGCACATCCCAAAGAATCTAGGACACCCAAAGAAATTAAACTTTTCTTTAGCCCCGGAAGATGTCTGACATTACCTAACACCCTGACAATCCCGTTAAACATCTTTATTTTGATTGTACCTATTCCAATGGATTTGCATGCTGCATCATTCCCCATTAGAACTGTAACGCTATCACAGGGTTTATAGGTCTCAAACTAATCTTTATTAGGACACATATGATAAGAGTATCTAGAATCTAAAATTCATGCATCTGACAGAAAATTAATATCTGAAGAATCTGAAAGTACTGAAAGTGCATCTGCGTCTACCTCACTGTCTGATAAATCTCTTGCATAACTAACAGAATATGACGCCACTTTCTTCCCCTTTCTCTTTTCTTCTATGTGCTTCTTCAATTCCTGCACTGACTCTTGTAGTGATCAATTTTGTGGCAATAGAAGCATTCCACATTTCTTTTTCCAGTCGATTGACAGCATTAGAACGCCCTTTTCTCAATCTACTGCTGCTCATGCCTTGGTTTGGTTCTGACTTTTCCACAATCAGACCTTCTGCGCGCGGTTCATTCTCTCTTCATCTTTTCATGTGACAGGAGAGCACTAGTCACTTCCTCAAGTTTGAATGTCTCCTTCTCGTACATCAGGGTAGTCACGAGATGATCATAGAAAGACGGTAACGATGCTAGGAGTAAGATCGCTTTATCCTCATCCTCAACTTTCACATCAAATTTTGCCAGTTGAGTGATAAGCATATTGAATACATTTAAATGTTCTAACATATTTGTACATTCTCTCATCTGCAGTCTATACAACTGTTTTTTCACTACAACTCTTGGTTAGATTTTTCTTCATGTATAGGCCCTCCAGCTTCTGTCAGATCGTCTCTGCCGACTTCTCGTTTAATATGTTATGAATAACAATTTCACCTACATTCAGGCAAATGGCGCTCGCGGCTCTTGCATCCAGATCCTCCCAATTATCTTCGCTCATCCTCTCAGGCTTCTTAGCCTTGCCGAGCAATGCCTTGGAGACCCCTAGCTGGATCAACAAATCTTTCATCCGCCGTTGCTACAATGAGAAGTTGTTCTTACCGTTGAACTTCTCGACTTCATATTTGGTGATCATCTTCTCAATCGCCAATGAATGATCAACTGCTACAACCGTAGGTTCTGATACCAATTGTTGGGCGGCGGAAGCGATGCTCACAAACAAAATCTTGTTGATCCAAACAAGAATGATAGAGATAACACAATGATCCAACCAACAATATAAGCAAAGAATCAAACAACGCAATAAGAACAAGAAAGAACACAAAGATATACGTGGTTCGGCGAGATGCCTACGTCCACAGGTTAGGAGCAGTTCTATCCATTAATATCAATCAAGGATTACAATTCTCCCTTTCCTCCCTCAAGTCTTTTTCTCTCTGAAAAATGATCTCTCTGGAGCTTCTAAGTGGTCTTTTTAAACAAGCAATAGGATCCTTATATTTATAGGAGAAAAAAAACTCCTAAAAACAATCCGAAGTCCATTCCACGTTGCCGTCCGGACATCGGTCACTCCCGTCCGGACGGAATAAGTTATGAGAAATCATCCTGCTTCGGTCGTCCGGACGCCGTGGCCCCTGTCCAGACGGTGGTAAACATTACACAAAATCGAGCCTCAGGTCTCGGGCGTCCGGACGGTGGAAGGTGAAACTCCACCATTTGTGCCACAGCCCAACATAATCTACATTGGCAAGGAGCACTCTAGATTGGTTCAACGCACTACGGGTTCTAGGGAAGGCCATAAGGAATGTTTGTTGAAGCTACAACCAAGGACATAATGGCATGTGACTACCACCTAGTTTATCTTTAGAATGAAATATTGAAATGCAAAACTGATGGACTTTGCTGACTTCAAAGTAGTTCGGATAAGGTTTGTTAAATTGATTTGAAATTGAACTAGCATTTACAGAGACAAATGTTCATCTTGATTTGAGTTGGCTTTGCTTGTAAAATACCTAGAAAGAGTAAATTAGTGACAAAAGTTGCAAGTTCAATGCAATTTTTGTCCTGAGCAAGGACAGTATTCTTGTTCCATGCTTGGATAAACAACTGATCTCTTGTCTTTATCATGCAGCCACACTAGTGTCAAAAAGTGAATGGCATGTCAAAAGTTTTAGAGAATACCAATGTCAGTTGGGAGAAGTTCTTTGTGATTATAGCTAGTATCTAACAATTTTTGGACATTCATTGATTGTATACACATTGAGGTCATTGTTGTTTTTCATTCTTGCTTTGTTTTATGAAACTGTTGAAGATGTCTATTGTTGCACAATTCCAGGTATAAATCCAAACCTGTTGCTATAAAAGTAATTCAACCAGATAACACATCCGCAGTGAGTCCTGAACGCAAAGAGAGATTTGAGAGGGAGGTTGCGATGTTATCTAGAGTGAAACACGATAATATTGTGAAGGTATGCTATATGACTACACAAGAATGTATGTTGCAATCAATTAGTGTACTTTGTTTTCTCATATGTTCACGTTCCCTCATATATTTGTGTATCTATCCGTGTGAGTGAGGGTATACATCTTTATTTTTTTTTTTAAGGTCACTTTTATTCAGGTAATGAGGATCTTATAGGCTGGATTTGTTAATAAAATATTCCTAATTTCGAAAATAGTTTCAATGAATAAAAAGATATTCTGGTTTGGGTATAAGACAGCTTTATCATTACAAAAATATTAAATAGAAGCTGTGTTACGTGCCTAGTTCCTTTTTTTCATGGGTTTCCTTGACTGCTCACTTTCAACAAGTCTTGGCTCAGTTATATTTTGGATTTATTAGAAGTCATATCGTTAATCAAGCTTTGATCTCCCATGCTGAGGAACATGAATAAAGGTCTTGCAACCAAAAACCTTAAAATGCTCATAGAGAAGTCTTTCCCTATCCACACACTATCTTGCATTTCCATTGCAAAAGAACTAAGGGAGAGAGTATAAAATCAACTATTTTCCTTGTTGCTCACCCTAGAATGATCTTGGCAGCTATATATGCAATAGCACTCATCTCACTTTTTCAATGATTGTGTGATTCATACTTCCCTTGACCATTATTCTAAGGTTTCTTGTGAGGAGTTGTTTGATGCTTGATACGCAATACTCAAGGAAGGTCCCATTCTACTTACTACCATTACCACCAATGGTTCAAATTTTCATAGGGCGACACACATGCCAAATCAAATAAATTAGATTTTCTAGACGTAAAGGCTCTTTCTCATATTCATGTGGCCAAGTCTTTTGTGCCAAAACTCCATGGAGGAGTCATCTATTGCATTCGCCATTCATCTAGTGAGTGTTGCCGACGTCATGAAGCATGTGCACTGCTTCTTTGCCTCTGCCACAACATAAAGCCTCTAGTAGAAATTTTCCATTTTGCATCACCAAAATGGTTGTTTGTACCCATCATCATCATGATTAAGATCCCTTCTAGAGAGAGAACATGAATGGAGCACCACTATCTATCACCCAATACTTTTCTAGCTCGTGAGGTTCACCTAAGTGGCTCCTCCAATTGTCTGTTTCTTCTTGTTCTTGTTGTCATCCTTTCATTCTTTTGATTGCTTTTCCATTTTGAATACTTTCCATGTTACCATCTATATAATAAAATAACTCATACTTTTCAAATATGTCTTATATGGCTAAAATTTCCCATGTGGCACTCCCTCATTATATACAAACCCACATAAATTTATAAATATCTATATAATAAAATAAATCAAAATTTTCAAAAATGTCCTATATGGCTAACATCTATATAATAAAATACATGGCAAAAATGTCCATGTGGCACTTTTTTCTACATACAAATCCACATAATTTACAAATATCTTTATAATAAAACAAATATTTTTTTTCAAAAATGTCCTACGTGGCCAACATCTATATAATAAAATAGTTCATGATTTTCAAAAATGTCCTACATAGTTAAAATGTCCCACGTGGTACTCTCTCTCTCTCTACATACAAACCCACATATACCTGTATAATAAAATAGCTCATACTTGTTAAAAATATTCTACATGGCTAACATGTCCATGTACAACTCTCTCTCTACACACAAATCGACATATATCTATAAATATCTATATAATAAAATAGTTTTTTATTTTCTTCTTTTCAAAAATGTCTTACATGACTAACATCTATATAATAAAATAACTCAAACTTTTTAAAATATCTTCCCTCTTCTCTAACACATTTTAAATAGAACGGCCAAAATTAACTCAAGCTTACATATTACAGTTGGAAGCTCATTTAAAAAAATATATATATACTCTCTTCTCTTACGATAACATGTTCACTCCTCTTATAATAATATTTTCTCTCCTCTTATATACCCTTTCTCCCTCTATTTTTCTTGACAATTCATTTTAAGTCCCACTTTGTCATTTAGACAAACCCATCTCCAAGTACACTCTCTCGTACAAACCTATTTTTTACTTTAAATCTCTCCCTAAAACAAACTCATTCATTATTTGTCTTCCTCCTCCATTCTTTCTTTTCGTACCATCATTGTACCACCACCGTCACTATGCCACCATCGTCAAATTATGTTCAATAGTACCTTTAGGCATGTGCAAATTCGCTAGTCTTTCCTACAAATGGTGGCACTTTTCCTTTTTTAGGTCTCAAGCTACTTCTTGAGTGACTTTTGTTTTAAAGACCATACTCGTCGTGACTTCTCCCTTAAGTAGCATGAATACGGACACGTGACACAACACGGGCATGACACGTACACGTTGACACGTCGTTTTTAAAAAAATACAGGATACGACACGTCTGAGACGCTTTAAAAATTTATATTTCTATATATTTATTATATGTCAAATATATAAATAATTTATTCAGTGGTAATTGAAAATATGCAAACATAACACGAATAAATTAAAAAGCCCTATATTTTATAAATGTTGCAAAACATATTTAATGTGCATAACAGTAAATTGTCAGAACAAATGCACGAACACTTGCACCTCATCATTTAGTGGGGTTGAAGCCACGGGTGTCCGACACGACACACCTCCTTTGTAAAAGTGGGGGAGAAGTCACTTTTATTAGTTTTTGTATAACGAACAACCTTTTCTTTTGAAGAATTTCCCAAATCTTTTCTTCTAACTTTTTCATTGAGCAAATTGTCTTTAACAATATCCATGGTTACCTTCCCATTTGGTGACAAATATCTTCCTAATACCACAAGTGTTTCTCAACTGTTTGATTAGGAACTAAGAGGTAAGAGCACTTGCACCTCATCATTTAGTGCTACTTTCATGGATATCAATTGATTCCCTAAGTCTTGAAAATCGCTCGAGTGCCCAAAAACACTGGGTCCATCCTATATTTTGAATTCACAATTCTCATAATCGACGACCCTACGAGCCTTTGTTATGACAGTTTACTGCTTGTATATAGACTCCAATTTCTTAACACGACATTTTCTCTCTGGTTTTCTCAGCAACATGATGAAACACGTGATCTATCCATTTCTAAGTAGTAGCTATGGTTTTCAAGTGCATTGTACCAAAGTTTTTATTAAACCTGTTGGTTGGTTTAGCTTCATAATCTTTAATGGGCTCTTTTAAATCTTTTCAATATATAAAACTAAAACAGTTTTTACATTATAACAAATCCTCTGTCCTACGTTCTAAATTGACTTAGTCGATGAGATCAATTTTACCATTCTACCTAATGTAGCCTGTCTATTTTAATCAACAAAAGAACAATATCCCAGACAATCGAGAATCTTTGGTATGATTTGTTGAGAAAAGAACAACTTGCATAGAAATAAAATCTTTTCTTCTGCTTTGTGAGATTAACAGGATCAATTCAAGTCATAATTCAATCATAGGAATGTAGAAATAACCATAATTAAATCTACATGTACAAAATTTTATGTTCCTGCAAAGAAAAAACACCATGGGACTATAGTTCAATTCCAATCTTCCATTGAATCAATATATTGGGTTTACAGGGAGTTTTATTTCTGTACGCGCAACAAGAGGATAAATAAATTAATACCACATTATTATTGGTTAACAAAGATCTTTTCTTCTTCCTACGGTTGATCCCAACCTAATAATATCTAGAAAAAAAGTTTAGGTCACACCGATTTGAACCGAAAAAGGCCTTAGAGGTACAGTTTGATCAACAATCCAACTTGTTGATAACAAGTATGTAAGATAGTGAAAAGTTAAGGAACCCATTCAAGAAAAACATACCTTTTGTGCTTTTCCCTTGGATGAACAAAGAACGAATCACGGACATTTCAATATTCATACTTTGGTACATTGCAATGATCGAACAACACCTTATCCACAACACATGCTTTGCACAAAAGACAGTATTTGAGGGAGATAGAAGATATGATAGATTGAGAATATGCTAGATGACTTCTTCTTTTTTAACATATATGGGGCATGCTTGTATATACCTAAGAGGCATCAATCAAGAGTTATAACCTTTCATTCAAACTACTGGTTCAAGCCACCATTAGGCGCTCTCCAAAACCATTGAGTGCACCTAGTTATCATTGCATCTCCCTCTCGCTGTTACACGGTCTTGGGTAGAACTCAACCCCAAAAGCTAACTATTGAGGTGAGGGTGCCCTCACACTTATATACTGCACATCACTTTTGTACACAGGCGATGTGGGACTTCGCTTCACACTCACCCTCGCGCCCAGCGTGCTCACCCGGTAGTATCTTCCGCGTGCAGGCTAGGGACACGCACCCTACCCATCCATGGTACTCCAGCTCTGATACCATGTTACGCGGTCTTGGGTAGAACTCAACTCCAAAAACTAACTATTGAGGTAAGGTGCCCTCACACTTATATACTGCACATCACTTTTGTACACAGGCGATGTGGGACTTCACTTCACACTCGCACGTGATTAGAATGATATTGTGACCTCTCTTCATCCTTCTTATATTGTATTGTGAGTTTATAAGCTAATGGAACGTGCGACCACTAAGTACGCATGCATTTGGGAGGTCCATACTAGTAACTTTCATAGAGCAAGCATGGAAACATCAACCCTAAAAATGTATTGTGTACCCCATACCATACATCTGTTCAATTTCTATAACGCATAAAAGAGAATGCTCAACTCTTCAAAGCTTTAAACTATGTATTTATACTTTGTCGCATTGTGCATCAAAAGCAAGTGACCAAAGTTGTCAACAGTGAATACAAAACAGGATGCTCCAGATGGTTTCCCTTGGTGCTGATACCACTTAAGATTAGAAGTGACCGCTTAAGACTTATTCTTCAGTAGGAGGACCGCATGTCCAATCAAAATGGGGTGTACAAAATCAACACCAAATCGGACCCATCCTGCTAAGTCTAGTACCTATAAAAAACATTCCAACAATCAAAAACATTAGGTAGGCCTCCGATTTGTAGATAAAAAATACTTGAAAATAGGAAAGAGGTTTCAGATGGCTTCAAACATTCTGCAAAAATCACCATAAGAAAGAGGTGATATAGACGAATTAAGAGTTGCAATCGTCGACCACCAGCAACTGTACGATGTTGATGTCAACATGATATCATCGTTGAAGATACTGACATCAACACCTCCTCCTACCTTCCGACGGGTTTTGGACTATCAAAAATACTTCTAGGACAAGATTGAATGCTCTTATACCAAATTAAAGTGCAAAAAAACTTAAAAACTTAGGGTTATAGGAAAGGAAGAAGATGGGAAAGAGAGAGACAATAATTAGAAAATATAGGTTTCATTGAACATAATCAACTCTCGTTACCTCACATGTTTATGTTAAATCACATCACGACACAATTACAATCTTACCCTTAAGAGACAAAATAAATACTCTAAAATCAAAATAATACTTTATCGCTAAAAGGTGAAAATTAAAAAATTAAAAAATCTTATAACTTTTAGTGGTTTTTTATGTTGAATTAGTTTTAGATTTTCATTATTACTATTTTTTTTGCAGATGTTATATACATGTTCTTAGAAAAAAAATGTTGTATTACTCATGTATGTATCCTGATTTTTTGAAAATAGTGAAGGACGCAATTGTTCGATCTCTTTCTTTCTTCCACTGCTTTCTTATTCAGGTGAGGGTGAGGAAGGAAAAACAACAATGGAGGGATCCAACAAAGATTATATGAATCGTTAGAAAGTAGTTTTTTGCCTCTTTCTAACAGAAGTCAGCTCCTTGTGAACTCCATTCTCTAGTACTCACTCCTTAGGATTCGACCTAAAGGAAGCTTCCCGGATGCCCTAAGAAGCATAGGTCAGAGAACTTGGGAAGCTTGGCGAGCTAATATTCCCACTTGCCCTTTGCGAATATCCCCTTATGCAAACGAGCTCTCCAACGCCTTTTCGTCTCATGTCCGTATCAAAGTTCCTGCTAGTAGGAATAATATGTTCCCACAAATACTATCTTGTGTCTCGCTATATAGTCTATTGTTCTTGAATCTACCGCCTATAATTTCACAATTAAAACTTCTATTAGTTACAAAATAAAGATTACGAGATTTTAAACCCTAAATTTTTTCTTGGTATCAGAGCCAAACCCTAGCTGCCGCTGGTT
>JAUTBS010037818.1:0-14001 GCA_032361285.1 Aequorea victoria
CTAAACAAGGCCAATGTTTCCATAGACATCACTCCTAAAGAATTGGTATAGGTCCTTGATCTGAGCTTAAATTGACACATTTAAGCACTTTAATTTATATTTTGTGTCCTCAAATTATTTATTTAATAAATATTTTAGTATTATTTGTGTGCGGAAGCAGATAATCAGACATATTGCAAAGATGGGCTAAAAGCAGAAAATAGTACAAAAAGGGGCTCAAGATGCAAATTGACCCAAGACTTCTGGACATTGCTTCCAAGCGTCCGAACGTCCTGAAGGAAGCATAGCCACGGGAAAAAAATGTCCGGACGCTCGTCACTTGCGTCCGAACGCTAAAGCAGCAGTCAAGCCCACCGGACAAAAACATTCGGACGCTTATAATTCACGTCCGGACGTTATGCGGTAAATCAGTTTCCAAATTAAGTTCTCCGCGTGGTTGTTTTTGGAAGCCATATAAAAAGAGAAAAGTTAGGAGAAAGAGGAGTTGGAAAAACCAGGAGCAGACAATAGAAGAATGCTAGGGTTGAACTAGGAGAACGAAGGAGAAGTCTTCAATGGCTTTTCTATCCGGATCAACTTCATCTTTCCTGACCATGAGAGGCTAGGTTCTTTATCTAGAGTTTTGATGAAATCCTAACTTTTGTAATATAGTTTTTATTTAGTTTTGGATTATTTTTCTGTCGGATCATTGGTTGTATAACATTTTTGATTGATTCTTGTGTTCAAGAATGGTTTATAAATATTTTTCTATCGTTAGATCATTATTCTTTTCTGCAATTATAATAATGATGCGTTATACAATATTTTTCTTTGCCTCAATGAATGTGTATTGTGATAGAATATGCTTAGAGAAGACGAGTTGTGCCATGATTCGATTATGGACAATTCGTGCTAATCTAGATATTTTATGCAGGTTAGAATTCATTTGAATCTTCTTGACGCATCATTAGGGCATGTAGCCATAATGATGCTTTGAATGATCTGTCTGAAAATATCTAAAACAATTTCAAAAATTACAATTACTAAGTTAGGATGGATTCGTATACCCTAGGTATCTTTTAATCAGTTTTATTTTTCTTTAATTGCTTCCATTAGTTTAATCAACCATTCACCATTTTTGCTTCTTTCTTCCGAATTAATTGTAGAATTAATTAGAAAACAAATAACTAAGGTTCATTATCTCCGTGGAACGATATCCAGTCTTAACCGCTATTCTACAGAGTAGTTATTTTTACTCAGTTTTATTAAATAGTATTTTTGGTCATACAAACAACGAATCAGTCCTATCCCCCGAGAAGGAAGTCAATGTGGTAGCATTCACCGACAAAGACCTGCCACCAGAAGGACCAAGTCATAACAAATCCTTGCATATCTTAGTAGAGTGTTTGCAAAAGTGGGTCCCGGTAGTCTTAGTGGACAATGGATCATTCCTGAACGTATGTCCACTTCACATTGCCCTATGTTTGGGACTGAAACACCAAAATTTTGCACCATCTACTCAAGGAGTTTGAGCCTACGATAACACCCAGAGGAATGTAGTGGGAACAGTAGTGATGAACATTACAGTAGCACCATTAAGGACCGAGACCAAATTTCATGTATTGGACATGCCAGCCTCGTTCAACCTATTACTCGAAAGACCTTGGTTGCACAATCTAAAGACAGTTCCTTCCACGGTCCATTAGAAGATCAAAATGGTTTAGAAAGACGTTGTGTTATTCATTTACAAAGACACTACTAAGCATCAGAATAATGACACTTCTCCTCTGTTCAAAGTGCAACCGAAATAGGCTGAACTACAATTGACAAGGTTTGATTTCAAAGGGACAAACGCACTAGTTTTGGATCCGAAACCTAACAAGATCCTACCTGTACCTTTGGAAGATTTCATGAATCCTTGCGTGGCTACCATGATGAACCATATGGGGTTCTTTCTGGGAATGGGGCTAGGAAAGAAGCACCAAGGGATACCTGGACCAGTGAAAGTACCTACTTAGCACAATACCTTTAGGTTGGGGTATAAGCCCACGAAAGAAAAGGTCTAGCAATAGAATCAAACATAAACAGAAGCAGCCTGGGCCAAAAAGTATGGAGGAAAGATAGCAGCAAAGCCAGTCAGTGGTCCAAAGAGTCTAAATGGGCATTTTATGGGAGAAGGAGAGGACTTTCCTTTTTGCAAATTTTCGGAGCCTTGGGTCGACCAGGCCACTAAGAAGCAGCACCTGGGATTTGGAATCTTCTTCAATCATAGCTTGCCGGATAAGCCAGAAGAAGAGATCATCTGCAGTCAGATCAAAGAGCAAGAAGACTGGGCCAATGCAATGGAAGACCTCGCAATGGAGCTTATTTTCACCAAAATAGAACAAAGGAATTTAGATCAATCAATGGCTATAATAATGATGATTAACGACAATACAAATGACTGTGATCTTTCAAAACTAATCATAAATACTGTGAGAAAGCTCAACAATTGAAAGATCGAATATCCCTACATGTTCGAGATAGAGTCGGAGGAGAGTGAGTCCGAGGATGAGATTGAAGAAGTTAAGGGCGAGGTCAAAATCAAGATAAAAAAGAAGAAGACTCTTTCAGCCAAGTGTGGAAATTTTAGCTTTAATTTCAGCGTAAAAAACAATCTTTTTACTACTTTCAAGTATGTCGAGTCTTTTAGTGGTAATAAAATGGATAAGAATTTTGCTTACTTCGATATACCTGAGATACCTGATGTGGAATGCATGAATCTTGAGATTGAACATGATAATGAATTCCCAAAAGAATTCAAAGACATGCTAATAAGGGAAGAAGAGGGTTGTGCCCAACCCATTATGGAAAAAACTTTAATAATAAACCTTGGTACTGAAAAGAAACCTCAAAAGGTGCAAATTGGTTCCACGCTGTCTTCAGAGGATCATGAAGTTTTGACTATTTTACACAAAAAATATAAAGATATTTTTGAATGGTCCTATGAAGATATGTCTGGAATCGATCCAGACATTGTCCAACACCGGATTCCTCTTAACACCGATGCAAAACCTGTAAAATAAAAGTTAAGAAGGGTAAGGCATGATTGGCTCCTAAAAATTAAAGAAGAGATCCCCAAGCAATTAGACCCTGACTTTCTAATGGTAACTGAATATCCTCAATGGGTAGCTAATGTAGTATCCGAGTGTGCGTCGATTTCAGAGACCTCAATAAGGCCAATCCTAAGGATGATTTTCCATTGTCTCACATAGACACCCTAGTGGATAATACGGTCGACCATGCACTTCTTTCATTCATGGATGGTTTCTTTGGATACAATCAGGTACTAATGGCACACAAAGACAGAGAAAATACGACCTTAACCACCCAATGGGGAATCTTTTGCTATCGAGTCATGCCGTTCGAATTAAAGAATGCAGGGGCAAAATACTAGCGGGCCGCTACAGCTTTGTTGCATGATATGATCCATAAAGAAGTTGAGATTTATGTCGACGATATGATTGTAAAGTCCAAACAACGGGAGAAGCATGCCAAGATCCTACGAATGTTCTTCGAAAGAATTCGAAAGGACAAAATGCTGCTTAATCCTAAAAAAAATGTACATTTAGGGTCACAACTGGCAAACTACCCGGGTTCATCACCCAACAAGGCATTGAAGTAGATCTGGCTAAAATCAAGGCTATCCTAGAAATTGAACCCCTAAAGACTAAAAAATAAGTTCAGAGTTTCTTAGGGAAGATACAATACATCAGTAGGTTCATTGCTAAATTAACCACGACTTGCGAGCCAATGTTCAAGCTACTCAAGAAAGAGATAAAGTTCCAATGGAATGTTAAGTGTCAAGCAACATTCATAGAAATCAAAAAGTACTTACAGAATCCACCAGTACTAGCACATTCGATATATGGGAAACCACTCATCTTGTACTTATCAGTGGGAAAAATAGCGATGGGGTGCATACTGGCCCAAGAAGGTGATGATGGTACAGAAAGAGAAATATATTACCTCAATAAGAAAATGACAGGCTATGAATTAAAATATACACCATTGGAAAACACTTGTTGGGCACTCATTTAGACCACCCAAAGACTACAACACTACCTGTTAGCCTTTTCAGTGAAACTGGTCTCCCAGATGGACCCTATCAAATACCTGTTTGAAAAGTCATCCCTGATAGGAAGGATGACCCGATGGTTACTACTACTAGCCAAGTTCGATATCATCTTTGTCACAAGGAAGTCAATAAAGGGAAAAACAGTGGCAGAGTTCCTAACAGATAACCCAATAGAGGGGAAAGAGAGTTAAGAATTTAGTTTCCCAGATGAAGAACTGATGGAGGCCACAGAAGAGACCTGGAAAATGTACTTTAACATAGCCTCAAATCAAAATGGATTTGGTATAGGGATCTTGTTGATAGACCCAGATCAAGTTTACATTCTAATGTCTTTCACGCTCAATTTTGAAGTGACCAATAATGAGGCAGAATATGAAGCATGTATCACAGGAATGAAAATTGCATTGGAGTTCAAGGTTCTAAATTTAGAAGTAATCAGAGACTCAACATTGGTAATAGCCCAGTCAAATAAGGAATGGAGAGTTAGAGAGCGAATGCTGGTACCATACCACGAAAAGTTAGAGTCACTCGCTTCAAAATTTGATTCTATCACTTTCGTCAGTATACCCCGGGATCAAAACCAGTTTTCCAATGCCTTAACTACTTTATCCTCCATGATTCAAATACCCACAGAAGTAAAGATGAGACTGTTGATGATTCAACAGAAGGATGCACCGAGTTACAAGATTGATAACATTTTGAAAGAAGAACGGGAAGACTGTCCATGGTATACCAACATCTAGAATTTCACTGAAGACAGGAAGTATCCAAAAAATGCAACTGGAAAAGATAAGCGAGCAATTAGACGTCTAGCCGCACAGTTCATTATCTGTGGTGGGAAACTATACAAAAGAACGTATCACGGAATTCAATTGCTTTGTGTAGATTAGAAGACAGGGATAGAGATTATGAAAGTACACTCTGAGAGTTGTAGACCACATATGAATGGACACATGCTGGCCAAGAAGATCTTGCGTGTAACATCCCGTAATTTTTAAAGGAAAATCTTAAAGATAATTAATCTTTTTTAAGGCCCAAGAGAGGTTTTGTGTGGATTATGGACAAGATAAATTATGAAATTCAAAAATAAATACAATACAAACCCAATTCTTTTAATTGGAACATAAATGGAAATTAATTCTTAAACCCAAGAATAAGGACTCAAGTGTATTTTAGACCCAATAATTTAATCCCCAAAAAAATCATAATATATTTAAAGGATTAAAAGTGATGAAGGTGGAGTGTTGCATCAAGGGTTGTCACAGGGGATTCCACCCCAACCTTTATGTCTTGTCCCATCACCCCTGTGCATCCATCATTACCTGAGGTGAGTTGGCTGGAGTATATAAACCTTTTCTCTCTCATTCTGACCAAAAATCTCTTTTGGAGAAGTCTAAGATCTTGCTTCCAAGATTTGTATGAGTTTTAGAGAGAGAAAGAAGGCAATTTGGGGAGTTTTGTGGAGAGCTGAAGTGCTGGTGCTAAGGGAGAGAGCTATCTCGTACCATAATCAAAAAAGAAGAAGAGAAGAGCAGAAGAAAAAGTGTAAAAGTCTTCGAGGTGTTCTTGGTGTTTCCATTATGTTTATCCCAACATTTTTTTGGAGCTAGTTTTGGGCGTGCAAGACCTAGTGAGAGGAGATCGGTGAAGGAAGGAGCTTTAACTTCCATCTTCTTCGAAAGGTAGAAATCTATCTTTTTTGTTGAGGAAGAAAACCCCCTGTTATGTTCTTTCGAGTTTTTAGTACATGCATACATATGGATCTTCTTTGTAATCATCCTTGGGGTACATTAATGGAGGAAATTGGGAGTCTAATTTCTTAATAATCATAAAGATGACCTTTTAAGAGGTGTTGGAGTTATGCATGCATAGGTTATGGAGGAAGGAGGAGGATGAGAGTAGTAGATCCTGAGAGATATGGATACAAAATCATGTTTTCCCCCAAACAGAGCCTTGTTACAGAGTATAGAAAAATAGAGTATTATTTTTCTGTGATGGTGAGTCGACCCACGTGAGCCTATGAGTCGACCCAAAAGGTTGTGCTCTCTGTATCTCTCTCAAGTGAGGAGGTGAGTCGACCTACATGAGCCTGTGTGTCGACCCAAGTGAAGTTGCTCTCTGTATCTTTAACAGTCATAGAGGTGTGTGGACCCAACTCCCCCATGTGACTACTCAAACCTTGTGGTTCTCAGTAACCCCCCTCTGGCGTGGCTGTGTGTCTACCCAGCATAAGTCTTGTGTCAACCCAAACCTTTTCACCCTCGGTATCTCTATCAGTCGAGACCTTGAGTTGACACAGCATGGGCTGTGTGTCGACTCAAATCTATTTTCTCTCTGTATCTTTCTCAGGCGAGGCCCTGAGTCAACCCAAGTGGTCCATGAGTCGACCCAAAGTGTGTGGCTCTCGGTTTCTCTATCAGTCATGGGCGTGAGTCGACCAAAACCCTGTGTGAGTCGACCCAAGTCCTTACCCAATGCGCATGAGCCGATACACATCAACCCACGCATCGACCCAACCCACCTGTGAGCACCCTGAGTCGACCCGAAGATGTTGTGAGTTGACCCAGAAGCATGTGAGTCGACCCAATCCAAGTTTGAGTCGACCCAAAGTGGTGGAACAACCTTCTTCCAATTGTGATTTGAAGCCTTTGTGGCTACTTTTGGCCTTAAGTTTGTTCATGAAAAATGTAGATAACATCCATATCTAACTCCTAAAATCTTACCAAAATTTATTATGAAGGTCTAACATGATTAAAATGAATTTACCAAGCATGGTAGGATCAGGAAATCTTTGAGAAACAAAGATATGATGTTCCAAGTGGAACTAAGAAATAAGTTGATCATGGGGTCTAAAAAATAAGATCTTAGAATAATTTTGAGGTATGATTTGGTACTCATTCATGGGTTGTGATGAATTTAGGTCTCGGAAGGATAGTCGCAGATGGTGGAGCGACGCCTCAAGATTTAAGAGGTGATCATTGAGATACGCAAATCAGGTGAGAGTGACTAGCAGAATCATAATGACTAGTATGTTGTGAAATGTTTTAAATACATTTATGAGCATATTTTTTTGTTATGCATTATGTTATGCATTTCTCATCATCTTTGTAAAAGAGCTTTGTGAAAACTATGAGTGAGCATGTATGGCTCGTGTTTTCTGAAATGTGTTTCTGTTTACATATAAAGAGTGTGAGCATGTGCTGCTTGTGTGTGTGGAAATTGTGTATGTGGAAATATATTTTCTTTAAAATATATTATTTTTGTCAGAAAGTGCCAAGTTATTATAAGTAGCCATCCCAAGCCCCGTTGGGGGCGGAGCCCAAAAGTGGTTGTTATATTTGTAGCCCCTAAGTTGGGCGGAGGTCCAGTGGTGGACAGGTTTAGTCTTGATGGGGGCGTAGCCCAAAAGTGGCTGTTATATTTGTAACCTCTAAGTTAGGCGGAGGTTCAGTGGTGGACAAGTAGCACTTACCACTAGTGATATATGAGTAGCCCTCATACCCGCCACTCAAATGAAAGTGCGTTGTGATTGAGGTAACAGTATCGTCAGAACTCCCAGTCATGAGATTAAACGACTACTTGGTCACTGAATGATGTTGTATGTGTGTATGCTAATGAGCACGTATGTATTGCTTTTAAGCATTTACATGTTGGGCTAATGAGTTGTGAGTTTAGAAATCAAATAAATGTTTTTCTAAGCTGGTTGTTGGGCCGGTATGAAAGCTTTTAAGCTGTTTTAGGCCCTTGGGCCGGATTTTTTAATCATATAAGCTATGGCCCGTAGGGACGGTTTAAATGTAATTTTTTTTATAATCTTTAAGATGGGCCGTAGGGCCAGGTTTGAAATGTTTTATGAACCTTTAAGGTTTGGCCGTAGGGCCGTGTGTTGAAAAGAAGTAAAAGCATGCTTAAATCTTTAAGTGTGGTCGTAGGACCATATGTAAAAGCATGGAAGGTTTTGATAAACTGTATATATTGGTTAGTGAGCCGAATCATGAGTATATTTTCTCCTACATGTGTTTCTATAACAAAGGCATTATTCTCGGTGTGAAAGCCTACATGTTTATATCTCTGTTGTTGTATGCTTTTTATTATGATGCTAAGTTCACTCTCCTGTAACCTTTTTGGTTGCATATTACAGCTTGGGGTAGATGTTGGTCCATTAGTGCCAGGTGGAGGATCTGTTTGAGAGTTGAAGACCTTTTGTATAAGTCTTCTTTTGGGATGTAATATTTGTACATATGGTTATCAGGTTGTATTTATGGTTGGGATTGAGTATCCCGTGGATTAAAGGTTGTATTTTGTATATAGGGATGGATGATCCTTTAGTGGTTTGTATGTTGGGATGATAGTGATGGTTTTAATTATCTATAAAGCATGTTTTATGGAAGATACGGAGTGCATCGTTATCTTTTTATATAAGATTGGATGAGGTGAGCCTGTACCGCACCACTCTGAGTAGGTTTATTTATCCTCTAGGGAGTGCGTGTGACATTGCGCCAATAGTATTTTTGGACTACCATGGAGACAAACTGTGTGAATTTTGTGCGTCGTTGCTACAAATGCTAAGTTCATGCCAACCTGATCCACATACCCCAAAGTCAGCTGTATAGCCTCACCTCCCCGTGGCCTTTCTCCATCTGGGGCATTGATGTAATAGGAAAGATTACTTCGAAGGCCTCTAACGGACACAAGTACATTCTAGTTGTGATTGATTACTTCACTACGTGGGTAGAAGTCACATCATTCTCTGTTTTGAAAGCCTCTCATGTCGCCAAGTTCATCAAAAATAACATAACCTGTCGCTACGGGGTACCTAATGAGCTCATTTCAAATAACGGGCCTCACTTTTGAGGGGAAGTATACAAGTTGTTAGAAAAGTATCGAATCACTCGACATAGATCCTCCGCATACCGACCTCAAACTAATGGAGCAGTAGAAGCCGTGAATAAGAATGTTAAGAACATCCTACAAAAGATGATAGAAATATATAAGGATTGGCCTGAAAAGTTGTTGTTCGTGCTATGGGGATATAGAACATCCTTTCGCACGTCTACTGGAGCCACACCTTATTCCTTCGTTTACGGAATGGAGGCGGTACTACCTATAGAAGTGGAGGTCCCCTCACTCAGGGTTCTCATCAAATTCCAGATATAGGAGGTCGATTGGCTACAAGAAAGGCATGAAGAGCTGGCATTACTAGATGAAAAGAGGTTGAAAGCCATGTATCATACGCAGTGGTACCAGAGAAGAGTCGCCCGATCATTCAATAAGAAAGTAAAAGCCCGAGGGTTGATTGAATGAGAAATGGTTTTAAAGGAGTTACGTACGCCTATCTTCGATCCAAGGAGAAAGTTCAAGTCAAACTGAATGGGGCCATACATCATCAAGACTATCATGTCAGACGGAGGAGGTCAGCTCATAGACGTTGACTGAAATGAATTTACAGAACCAATTAACCTGGATCGACTGAAAACGTTTTATCCTTGAGAGAGCCCGATAGGTTGAAAATCCAAAAGGGGCGCTTTATGCAAAAATTAGGGCATAAAAAGAAAATAAATAAAGAAAAGAGCCTGATAGGTCAAAAACTCGGAAGGGCGACTTATGCAAAAATTAGGGCATAATTTCTTTTCAAAAAATTAAGGACAAAAGCTCGCTAGGTCGAAAATCAGAAAAGGTGACCTAGCAAAAGTTAGAATAACAAAAGAAGAGAAAGAAAAAAACACCCGAGTTGAACCTTAACCTGAACTACGTTATGACCTGATTCTCATATCAGGGATACGTAGTGATCTCTAACTGGTCTCGACCGTTCTCTAATCAGTCGATAGCAAGTCAGATGCCCTCAACACCAGGGGCATTAGTTGGAAAGGTCAAACACTCCCCTCTCTCTGACACTATGGGCATGTTAAGTGGAAAAAATCCACCTTCTCTTTTCTCGACTTTCACAGAGTAAAGGGATATAAGATTTTAATGGTGAAAGACATGTTTGGAACTTTTCCAGGATTATTAACATAATAAATGCACAACATTCGCATGTTCTAAATAGTAAAATTGTACAAGTATTTGCGAACCAATAAAGACAATTTTGACAACTAAGAAGGATAAGAAAATGACACTCTTTATTACTTCAATTTGTTTTATGAAAGCATCTATCATAATACTAAGGCATGTTCCCTTCAAAAAAACAAAATATATAAAAGAAGAGGAACAAGCATTCCCCTAAAGGCACAAAGAAGTGAGAAATTTTTAAGTTCGCTTTCGCCTTTTGCTTTCCTCTTTTGCTTTCTTCTTTATGCGTTGGATGTCTTTCATTTCCCACTCCTCATACTCCAAAGACAAGCTGATCATTAAAGAAGCCATAGGGCCAATGGGATCTCTCCTCGCCCAAAACTTGCAATAATCTGATAAGAATTTGGCATCGAAAGCAGCTCCTTTATACCCCATCTTCTCGCTCTGAGTCACGCCGAATTGACACCAAATACGAGCAGGAAAGTATGCGGTAGATTTGTGAAGACCAACCAAGCAGACAGATCACTCTCCTAAAAGACATGAACACATAGACGGAGCATCTCACCACAGAACTCTCCAACGAATCTTGTCACAAGAACACGTGTCCAACCACTCTTGTCACTCCCTCATTGAAGAACATCGATGCCTAAATGGATGCTACAGATAGCCAGACGGCTTGAACCGGAGTGATTCAGGAACTCCCAACAACTTAACGCGATCTATCAACCACATTTTGAAAGATTTTGAAAACACGTCAATATCAACTTTCACAAAAGAAAAAGAAAACAAAACCTTACCAAAATTCTTTCTACAAAAACAAAAACAAGAAAAAAAATGTACTTGTAAAAGGATTGGACTTCCTTGAAAGGTGGTAATTGAACCAGACTGCACGTCGTCTAAGCCCATCAGCGTTTTGGCCAAAATCCGCATGAGATTCCCCAACTAGGACATCTACACCGTTACATCCACAATCTGAATATCGAGTTTAATGTTTGAAGAAACAAACAAAAACTCCACCAACAAACAAATACAAAGCGAGCCTACGACACTTTTGATACGAAAAATTACCTAGATCACCCCCGAAGCTGAAACGATCAAACAACTTTCGAACAAATAGCACATCACTAGAATAAAAACTTTTGTCCTCCCGAGCCTTGAGATCACAAAGGTCAATCCAGGTGGTTGCATAGTTGAGTCGAGGTGTATGCAAGATTGGAAAGTCATAGAGGTGCATACCGGGAATGCCTTAGAATTCTTCGATCGTTGGACACAGCTCTTGGCAACCAAAAGGAAAAACTCAAACAACGAGATCCCATGACTTTGCCGCAGCCAATAGCAAGTCATTTTGGAGTTTGATAGAATGCAACGCAAATAACGAATTCGAACCAAAATATTGGAAGTTCATTTTTTCGATTATGGAGAAGTCATCCATCGAACAACCCAAATCACGACCAAATGCCACGTCTATCTTCACAAAATTGCCAAAAACTCAAAAACAAAAAAAAACTAGAAGAGGAGAAATGAGTTGAGAACAGAAAAATATCATTTTTAGAGATCCAAAAGTCTTGGGAGCTTAAAAGGGAAAGGAAACCCAATCAAGACCAGATTCTCAAAATTTTTTGACCCAGGGGCATTAAGGCCGGACGAGCACAAAATCCTCCCGAACACCCTTCTGTGAGCCAAACCGACCATTTTATTTTTTTTTAAAAAAAAATCTTTCTCGGGAAACATGAATACCTTCCAAAAATGCGATATTTCCAAAAATACAACTTCCAAAATTTTAACATTTCTGAAAACACGATACTTTCTCAAACGATACATCCCAAAACAGGTAGTTCATCTAAAAACGACCGAGTCAACCCATTCAAATTGAAAAATGTCCGATTAAACATAGATTTCGGTCAATAGTGAAACTCCACGTTCATAACAATTTAAATCCCAACAAAAACATAATACATTCAAATGAAAGTGAAACAAAACGTTCAACTAAACAAAACACACGGACACTACAAAATACTCAAAGTTATTCATTATTATAGAATCCTCACTGAAAGAAAAGAAATGTTTTCATAAATAGTCCAATCACTTGCGGTTCCTCTTGGGTTTAACTGGACAGCTCGATGAAGCTACATTTGGCCCAACATCCGGAGTAAAGTCCTCGTCTGTATCATTGGATGTAGTAGGCTCAAAGCTCGAAGCCCGTGTAGGTTGAGGAATATCAAAAGAACAACTTCTAGAACTTGGCCCCTAGACCACCAGATCACTAGTCCTCACACTGGTAGAATGTTTCATGGGGACCTGGAATAATCAAACATGTATCAGGATTAAGAATAAACAAAAACAAATAGAGAAATCTAGAAAAAATGAGAACACTCACAGCATCAGTAGTGCTTCAATAGAAAGCAGTTTGGGTGAATTCATGTCTTCGGAAGTAGCTCTGCAATGAATGAAAAGAGTAGAGGACTTGGTCCACAAAAGACCGGGGCACCTGGGAAGAGTCTATCATAAGCAAATGGGAAAAGTGCTAAGCAGATAAGAAATAATTTGATTTATGTACCTCGGTCATTGATTCGGGCATACCAAAGTCAGTCTCTGGGCTTGATGGATAATGCCTCCCGACCATATTCCCATATTCATTGGGAAGATCAATGGACCATGGTACGGGCAGAAGCTGGGAAGAGTTCCTTAAAGTAGACCTTCGAGACGACAGAGCTACCCCGAAAGAAGGTGCAGCACTACCTGCCCTAGGCTCAGGAGCCGCATAATCAAATGGGGCTTCAACCTATTACGCACAAACTAGCCATAAGATTCGGCCCCAATTGCTAGGAAATGAGCTGTATCGTATCCCGCCATGGCATCACCCAAATCATCTCTCTCCAAGAAGAAGGGTGTGAGGAATCCTCTTGAAAAATGTGCCTCCCACCCTTTTTTAAAAACCCATATTTTTATAAAACGCTCTCAGTTTTAAGGTTTTAAAAGAAAAGCAGGGTTTTATGTTTTTGAAAAAAAACCCCACAATTGCGTAAGTGTTAAGGGCCGCACAATTGGAGTTGCCACTTGGTTTTTAATAAAAAATCAAGAAAATAAAATTTTTAAGGTACTAGTCTGTCGTTACCAGAGATAATGGTTCAGGAGTTAGGGTACGAGATGATAAGGTGTTAGGCACCCTTCTCGCCCGATCAGAAGATCGGCCTCTACTTAACCATTTATCTAGTTTTTGTCTTAAGTTTTTCAAAAGTAACATATACAGAACAGGGGTTGAAGAGAGATTAAACAAAAGTAAACAATAGAGTAAAACCTAACCTAAAACTAAGGTATTCTAAGCATGCTTGACGTTAATCGTGTTAGCCTAAAGGCTTTTTCAATCAAAGTTTCTTTTTGATTTTGACTAAACAACGTTTTGATTTGATCTTTTAGGAGTTTATTAGCCAAATCATTTTGATAAATCATTATTGTTTGTACATCATATATTTGACTTTACAACATAATTGATTTAATCTTTGGGAATGTATTAGCAAAATAATATTAATTATCCTAATGAATTATCTGTCTATGAGAGAGTTTTTTTCATGATTAATCATCTTGTTATAACCCAAGACTCCAGCAATAAGTCAAGAGAATACATCGAAGATGTAGAAGACCTTTTGAGATAGCTAAGCTCAAGAAAAAAGATTGCACTTCAGTAAAACCAAAGGAAAAGAAGCAAATGGTCGACACCTAGAAGGTTGAGTCGATACCTGGAAAATTATATCCCAAATTATGAAGAGCAGGGGAAGGGGTTGACACCCAAGCAGAAAGGGTCGACACATCATATAGATATTCCAGCAGAAAGGGTTGACACCCAAGAAGAAGGGTCGACACCAAGGCTGTTCCCGTGGGCACTGGTTTAGCTGAGT
>JAUTBS010037929.1:0-13995 GCA_032361285.1 Aequorea victoria
TTAGCAACACACAAATTCAATTGTTGTTATGATCAAAACCAAAAACAAGCTTGATTGAGAGCTTTTAGGCTAACAGACTCCACAACTCAACTTTAATCATTTGTAAAAAAAATTTATACCGGCTCTACGGCCCATTCTTTCAAGTTAGAAAAATAACTTTCATATTTGATACCCGGCCCAACTGCCCAAAATTAGCTTTAAAAGATTTCATACCGTCCCTACGGTCCAAACAATCAAGTTTAGAAAATATTGTTCAGATTTCCAAACTTACGGCTCTCTAGCCCAACTTCCAAGTGCTTAGGAATATGTAATATTTTTGCTCATAAGCACACTCACTTACTACGTCTTTCTGTGATTAAGTAGTCGTCTACCTCACGATCGAGAGTTCTAACGGTACTGCAATCTCATTCACGACTCACTTACTTAGAGTGGAAGAGATGAGGGCCACTATTTATAACTAGTGGTAGGTGCTAGCAACTCGAGCATACCTCGTAAAAACCTTTAAGGCAACAACTCGACATAGCCTCAATAACTTGGACAAAGTCCGACTCGGGATAGTTACCCGCAATAACTTGGAACTTTCTGAAAACATAATATACTTTTAAGAAAATATGTTGTCACACACACATGCTCATAATATCGATATTTTAAGGAAAAATAACTTTCATTTGTACGAGCAACACATGCTCACAATAGCTTTCACCAAAATTCTTTCATAAACATGATGAGTATAAAAATGATAGAAAAATATGCTCATAAAGGTATTTAAAATTTTTTCACAATATATTAGTCATTATGATATTGCTAGTCACTCTCATCTGGTTGTCAACCCATGCGACGCCTACCTCGTTCAACTCTGAGGCGGCATAACTCCTTTCGAGACTCTCCCTTCGGCGCCTAGGTTATGCAATATACCCAAGCACTAGTATCAACTTATTTCTCATGAATATTAGTATGAGAACGTCCTACGTTATTTAGATGAACCTAATTCCTTAAGTTTGAAACCTTCTCCTTCATGGGTTTCTATAACCCAAACTATTGCGTCTTTGGTCTATAGGACTAATTAAAATCTTATTAACTTAATAACACTCTTATATGTGTTAATAATCTTTTGGGGTTGCTAAGAACTCATGTCCTTAGTCTTAGATGCTTTACTCCTCTTAGATCATCATTTATCTTAATTTTTCTCAAATTTCAAATTATGTCCCACTTGTCGTAAAATCGTTTACAAATTATGTGAAAATTACAGAGACTATTAGGACGTTAGCTAAATGTTTCATGAAGAAATTGAGGACCAAATCCCAACATAAAGGTCTCTAAAATTTCGTGTGGCAGAATCTGTCTAACAATGTCCCTATTTGGGAGAATTCATTTTCCTTAAAATTTGTCTAACGCAAATGAGGTATATAATTTTTGGGTGCAACTAGACCCTTATACCATTCTTTCTATATATTGCACATCTCCAGGGGATTGTTCTGGGATTAATTAAAATTCCTCAAAGTGGTCTATTTTTTTATAACTCCGACGCAAAAGATTCAAAAATAGCATAGGGGTTCTAAACCATGTTTTTGGATCCAACCAAAAGTCACACATGTTACTAACATGCTAAAATAATTCTTTTTTAAACAGATTTTCAGTTAGGCCTTGTTCGGCTAGCACTAAAAATATGATATGGGTTTTAAGTTCACTATTTAATCCATTTTCAAAGGATCTTGTACATCCATCAACTTACTTCTTTCTTGCACATGCAAGGAATGGTCCAAATCTTATTATTATAATTTTATATATAATTTTAGTCGTTTATCTTTTTTTTGGATAATTAAAAATAAATAAATAGAAGACTTACAGATTTACAAGGGGCAAACCCCAGGCAACAAAACAAACACCCAACCTACAACTAACAACCAAGCAGGATATAGCAACCAGATATACAAGAAGTTGCTGCTCCTCAGTCCTTTAGATTAGCAGAAGTAGCATTAGAACCAAACAGCAGCAGCTGAAACAAACGAAAACCTGTTTAAACATGGACCAACCAGAATCCTAGGACAAAAAAACAACAGCAGCAATGAATAACAGCAGCAACAACACTAATGAGGAAGAGAATGCCATTAGCCTAGAAGAGCAGCACCAACCAGCAGCAGAAATGGCCAATAGCAGCAGGATCACACCACTGGACCAGCCAAGCCATAGACAAACAGCAGAGGCAATCTAAGACCATAGCAGCAACATCAAAACCAAAGAACAAGCCATGCCATGATATAGGACATGCCATGCAAAATAAAAAATAGGCAATGCCATTAGCCTGCAGCAGCCCAACAGCATGCAGAGAGAAACAGAGACAAAGCATCAAAACCAACCACAGCCTAGGCTTCTACTTTGGACCAAAAAGTAGAATTAGCAGCTGAGGAATAGCAGCAGCAGCCAACAGAGAAAAAAACAAGCAACTACCCATGAAGAAGAGCAGCAACAAAGCAGGACAGCCTCAAGCGAAAACAACAACCACAACCCAGAACACCCGCAGCAACCACATGGGACAGCAACAAAAAACAAACCAGCAGCAGAACCCGAGACAGCAACACAACAACCAAAAAACAGAACCTAAAAACCACTACCATCCCTTCACAAGGCTTTAGCTCTCTTTCTCCTTGGCCGGGTCCAACAACTGAAAGCAAAAAGAACATATAAGGCAAAACCAAACCATCCTAAAAAGTGGCAAAACCCGAGACCTGCACCAGCTAACACAGCTACAACATTAATAGAGTTAGTGCACAAGGAGATACAAAATCAATACAACTCCCAAATGTTAATAATCTTCCTATTATCCTCTGATACTGGAAAGCTCACAACCGGGGACAGACAATCACGGACCGTGCCCAGAATATTTGACAACACCAACGGCCAACCCTTGCTAGAATTCTGGAACTTCCTAAAATTTTTCTCCTGCCATAACCCATACGTAGTGGCCGCGAACGCCACCCTCAAGACACAGCTCTTAAGAGATTTCCCCCACTCAGGCCAGCAAACAAATACACCCACTCATTCCAAGAAGGCATCATGGCCGATAACCCACACCTGGATAAACCATTATCCCAGACGGCTCGTGAGAACGGGCATTGGAAGAAAAGGTGGTCATGGGATTCCTCGTGGCTAGAACACAGCACGCAAGGAAAGGACAAACCCAACCCAAAAGACTGAAGGCGGTCCCCCGTATACAGCCTATGCCGAATAGAAACCCATAGGACAAAGCTGACCCTAGGGATATGCTTCCTACCCCAAACAAAGGAGAACCAAGGGACCTTGGCTATGAACTCCCTAAGACGGCTCCATAGGGACTTGATGGAAAAAACACCATCCCCTTTAGGCGTCCACCGGACAAGGTCCTTCTTAGAATTGTTCGGGCGGAGATCCCCCGGAATGGCCCTCTTATGCTCAACTAGATCAATGGACTGAGCAGGAGGCCAACACCACTCCCTACCGCTCACAACAAAACTAACCTTAACAAGAGGACTAAGGCCAGAGTCATACACAATCCTACTATAGGGCCTGACCAGGACTCGTAACTGGTGTGCCAGGGGTCATCCTAAAGGAACGTGTCATGACCATCTCCAATCTGGTACCTAATATAGGGCCTGACCAGGACCCGTAACTGGAGGATCTTCCTCCATGCCCAAGATGGCGAGCTCGACACCTTAATCGCCCAAAAGTTCCTCCCCCTTAACAAGTTAGATTTCACCCACATACACTAAAGGGACATCTCCCCACCGGTAATCAAAAACCACCGTTTATCTTGACTTCTCCATAGATCTCCATTCATTACTTCCTCATGATCTTTAAACCAAGAAGGTTCATTTTTCTTAGGTTCAAGATCCTTCTTTTTGTTGTTCTTTTCTTATTTTTTATTTGAGAAGAGATGAGGTGTGAGATGATTAATGATCTTAAAAGAGAGCTTGCAAGCTACTTACTTGATGATCTCTGAAGGATAGAAAACCAAAGCTTTAAGCTCCTCCTTTCTTACTTTTTGTTCTTCTCCAAGGGGCCAACAAATATCTAGAGTGAGTGGGAGAGACTTGAGAAAATAATGTTTTTGTAGATAAAAAGATTTCTATTTATAGGCAAAAGATTGGGTGTGAAAAGACAAAATACCCCTCATTTAGTTTTCATTCGATTCCAAGTTAGCTACTTAGTTCTTCTAGTTTGGTTGCATCCTAACCAAGACTTGGACTCCAAGAATCCTTGTGTCATGTTTGTCATGAATAATCCATTTTCTCTAAGCCCTAAGGTCTTGTTTGATTTAATGGGGAATACATTCCCTAAAATTAGGAGTACTTGAAAAGGCTTCTATTTTTTTTGGGTAAGTAAGAAAGTGTATAAATAATTGCGTTATAATTGCGTTATTTAACAAAGGTTAGGACTCACAACCATCCGGAGACTACCACCTCCAATCTGAGGGTGACCTCGTCTTTCATAATTGCGTTATTTGTAGAATCTAACTTCTCATGACGATGACATCTCTTTGTTCTTGATATTTACTTCTTACATTACATCACACATTTTTGTTATATGTGTTCCTTTCACTATGCATAGCAACTTTTAATCTCATAATTTAGTTTCTCGGACCCTTAATGCCCGGAAACAAAAGCCATTTATAAAATAATACATATTCTATTTACATTCATCACAACCTAAGCTATTTCTTATTACCTATTTCCACCAACTATTTCATCACACACTTCATTCTAAATTTTTTACAAAGTGACAGCACTATGCGTAAACTTTTAGGGAATAATTCTCTTTCTTCGAACATATGTATAAAATAACACCATCATCAATACTATCATCTCTACCATGAGACTTTTAACAGCCAAAGAGTGCTAGACATATATCATGTCTACGTGCTACACTGCCAAGTCTTAGTACTAAGACCATCTCACCCGTTTCAAGAAACTTCACTTAGAATATTTTTTTACTCTTTATTCATCTTGCCACGTACTTCCTTTCATTATCAAGGTTATACTATATTTACTCCAATGAGGATAAACCTCATCATCCAACCCTACCCAAGATTCATATACCAACCTATGTTTAACGTAAAATTATTATAACACAAGAAATGTGCATCATGTATGCACATCTTGTACTAAGATCCAATTACCCATTTAACCGAATGGGAACAACCTTCCCAATTCTACGACCTACTCAACTTTCAAAATGAAAATTCTATCCATTAGAACTTTCCACTCAACAGATAGGTTCGCCTCACTCACTAAGGTCATCTTTCAATAATCAAAATCACATTCTTAAACTGAAGCTCAATTCATTAGGACTTTCTCATCGAGCTCTCAAGCTCACACAAATCACTAGGGCTATTTATCCAACCCAAATAACATACTTGGAACCGAGTTCCATTTACTTACAATCTTCACTTTGAGCTCTCAAACTCATCCAACACATTAGGGTTATCTCCTTAATCTAAACAATAATGTTTCGTTCATTAGAACATTCTCCTCATCCTGATAAACTTACTTAGATTGCACGGGTTATCTCCTAACCCCAAATCAACATACTTAGAACAACAGTTCTATTCATTTAGAACACTCAAACATAACCGGATAGACTTACCTAAATTGCTAGGGCAATCTCACCCAATTCTTTAACACACTTAGACTTCCAATTAGAACCAACATCTCGCGACAAACATGTTTCCAATCGGATCTCCAAGCAAGTTAATCAGATGTCCAAAGACAAGGGGAGACATCCCTAACCATCACCCTACTCTTAATGACTTAACACACATTCCTATGGTCCACCATAGTACCAAACACAACTGAGTCTACAAAACCTATAACCTAGAACTCTGATACCAAAATGTCACACTCACTTTCAGAGGATATTTTACCTACTCGGAGTGGTGCGAAACAAGCTCACTTGATTAGAAACTCAATAATAATACTAAAAATGCACTCTACATCACTATACTCTATTCATCATATTCTCAAAATTTGACTTGAATAAAAAAAAAACTTACATCCACTACAAGCTACTTATACAACTCGCATGGGATACACAATCCCAACAACAAATAAAAAGAAAAAGAGCCACGGCTCTTCTTTCCAAAGATTTTTTTCGATAACCTCTTCCAGATCTCATACTTACATTACTCGTCTTTCGACATCAACCATACCATGGTGGACCGACCATCTATCCTGTAACAAGATCTTTAACAATGTAACGCCCCAAAAATTTGGTTTGTCAAGAGACGTAATTATAGTACATAGGGTCATTTTAACCTCAACATCAATCATAATTTTTTATTTATCATAAGATAGTAATGTTCTCATTTCCACATCCTGTTTAAAGATTACATTACATCCTCACAAGATTTTAAAGAAATTATAAAAATATAATTCTTCCTGTATGGATATCGTATGATCAAGTGAGCCACAATTCTATGTATTCTTCGGCGTGATCTTCGGCCATCGTCTCTTCTTCAAATCCTGGCATGAAATGCCATGAGCTGCAAAGCCCAGAAAGAAATTTTCAAACCCAACATTTCTAACACAATACATAACGACAACATATAATAGAGTATGATATGCATAATGATGAAACTCTGATTCCTGACAAGGATTCTTTTACGCTGAAAGGATCACACACTCAACCACACATCCTATGAGACTGTTTGAAATAGGTTTTAATTTAGAGAAGGTTTGGTTCTCACAAAATTTCCTATAGAAGCTTAAAAATCAAACTATTTTGAGGATTTCAACACAAGATCATGCAAACAACAACTTCTCCTATTTTAACATATCTAAAGCATATCCAAACACATCATAACAACATAAAATATTAATAATAAGGTTCTTAACATTTCTTACATTGTTTTTTCTTTGTCTTTAGTCCTTACAAGGTTTCCCAAAAATAAGGCTCCATACATCCTTTTCTTGTTTCCATGGTTCATCTTCATTCTAGTCCATTCTTGTCTATGTTTCTTTTATCTTAGAGAGGATTAGATATAAGAAGATGATACTAGGAGAGAAAATGAGAGTTCAAGAAGTTTCTTACTTGTTTGTTCTTGATCAAAAGATGTTAGGACTTAGTTTTAGTTCTTTCCCTTTTCCTTCCTTCTTCTTCTTTCTTCCTTTCTCCTTCTTCTTCTTCTTTTTCCTTCTTCTTTTTTATTTTTCTTTTTCTTCTCTTTCTCTTCTCCTTCTTGGTGACCAAAATTCTAGAGAGAGGGGAGAGGGTGGAGAAATGTTTTAAAAGAGTGGGAGAAGTGTTCTATTTATAGGCTAAAGGTTGAGTGTAGGAGTTACCAAAATGATTTCAAGACTTTCTTTTCCCTTTTCTTTCTTTAACTGTCTTTCAATTGTCATTTTATTCATGATGGCTATGATGACAATATTGGCAAGAAAGTCTTTCAAAGAGGACAAGATGACATGGGAAAAATAGTTGCTTGATTTGGGAGATTATGATGACAATGGATTTTTTGAAAAGTCTTCCAATGTCTTCTTTTTACTATTCTTTCTTTGACTAGTTTTCTCTTATAATTTAGTTATTTCATGTATTCTTCTCCTCCTGAGGTATAATTATGTGTATAAATATCTACTATAATTAATTAATTAAGAGGAGAAAAGGATTGAAGTGTTAGAATTGGGTTGCTTCCAAAGTTGGACAAAAGTTCCATCACACTATCTCTTATTTCTTTCTTTATTTGTTTTTCCAAAAATAGTCACATCATGGGTCACATCACACTACTCTCATGGTGGAGAGGTGGTAGCCGGCCAAGGGTCTTGTTGGCATGATATCATATTTTGTTTTTTTCTTATTTCTCTAATTAGGAAATTATGTGGGCCACAGTTTGGTTTTTAATTAGAAATTGGGTTTTTTTTTGGAAATTCTAAGACTTCTTCATTTGATTGGACCTTAAGTTAATAATTTGGGCTCTAGAATTTAATTTAGGCCCATTAATTTAATTTATGAGTTTATGGGCTTAAAATTCCATGTTGGACCTTAGGTCAAAATTCCATCTTTGAGTTGTGATCTAGAAGACCAAACTTTATTCTAATACTTAATTCATTTAGTTTAATTCATGAATTTATTTACCTAGCATAATTAGGGTTTATGGAGTTTTAATTTTAGAGTTTTAACTTATTGTGAACAATCTAGGGTGAGTTGACGCCTAGATTAAGTTTTATAAAAATCTGGGTCTTTACATTCTACCCCCTTATAAAAATTTCGTCCTCAAAACTTAAGCTATCTCTCCGTCTTTATATAGTTGCGCCAATCGATGCGCCTAACGTCTTCCGTCCTGAGTTGGATTTCCCAACTTTTTGGTGAGGCCATGAAATCCGTACGTGTTACAATGCTTTGATGTGCGAACTCTCCCTTTGTTGTTCTCCTAGTCTTTTATCGACCTCACTTTACAAGACTTGTCATAATTTATTTCCTTACAGTGAATGATGTGGAGAGAATAAGATATGTCTTTTCATGACTTTTGTGAAATAAAAATTAAGGAAAAAAATTCATCCTTATTATGACTAAGCGGTAAACCATCTTTCTGGCGTTGCACAAAGTTTTTAAATAGTCGAAGATACCATCGTGATAATTTTTCTAACTATTCCTCGATGATTACAAAAATTACGTGATCTTCAACCTTAGATGTCACCGGCATAGTCTTTTCATTGGCATAACTCTTTGGTTCATTGGCATAACTTTTTTGATGACCTTAGTCCATTTCATCTCCTTCAAAATTAACTATGAAACTTGATTGATGAAATTTCTCTAGTATTGTCTCTCATAATTTATCAATGTTGCGTATAACTAATTTTCTAAAAACCTCAAACTCGTATTAGCCTTCACTCTAATCGATAGAAGTTTCCACATATAGATGTCCGATAATTTATAAAGTCTAGTTCTCATTCTATCTTATGTGCTCCCAAGATTTCATTACAATATTGAGGTATTTAACTCGACATATTCTCTTGTCACTCTTATTGACTTCAAGAACAACTTTTATCATTATCTCCCAAACTTTCAAAACCATGAAAACTATAAGACCTTCGTACTTCTTACTCAAGCGTCAGCGATAACATTGGTTTTACCCGTGTGATAAATTCCAATAAATTGAAAGTCTTCAAGGAACTCCATTCAACTTTGATGTCTCAATTTTAGATCTTTTTGTGTGAATAAATACTTCACTTTTTCTTTATGCTCCACAACGATCTCAATTTACTCTTCATATAATAATGGCACCAAGACTTTCGAGCAATTACAATGCTATTTACTCCAAATCATGAGTCATGTAAATTCATCATGTGATCTTAGTTGCCTCAAACCAAATGCTATTACTCCTTTAACTTAAGCCCTTCAATGACTCAACCATTCTTTGGAAATTTCTCAATATATCGTGTATACTACATCTTATTTCAGAACCATCTATTCTAAACAAACTTTACTCATCTATGTTTCAAATGAACTATCGATTTAGCCAGGTTAGAGAAATCTTGAATAAATTTTTTATAATAACCGGCCAATCCAAAGGAGTCTCAAATTTCTTTTTGAATATTGACTTTTGTTGAAAATACCTTAATTGGATCAATCAAACTCCATTTTCTGACTTAACATGTCTCAAAGATTTACTTCCTTCAACTTAGAATTCACATCCACTCGCCTATAATTGGTTCTTTCTCAAGTCTTTGAGAATTTTGTTCAATCGTTACTCATGCTCTTCCTCCGATAATGAATACTCCAAAATGTCTTCAATCACTACAATAAATTTGTCCAAGTATGGCATAAAAATTCTATTTATTAGACTCATAAATATCACCTCAAGCTTCTAATTATCGTGCCGGGTTCAGATTGTTATTTTCAGTATTTCGTTCTTATTTGACGTGCAATTAAGGATAACTGGATCAGAGGTTAATCTCAAAGTAGCATCTCCAAACTCCTAACTAATTGAACGTGAACTAGTTATCGGTTATCGGAGGTAACTTGGGTTTTATTATCCGAACTCCGTCGAGTAGTCTAATAGGAAGTATAGCCTTAATGGTTCACCCGTCTTTGAAGTAAATAGATTTGGCGTGTTCTATGACAATGTATTTGATCTTATGAATCTCCTCTATAATAAATTCAGCAACTTAACTATCAATTCTACAAGTTTGATAGGCGTAGTATTGGGCCTTGTTAAAGATTTTAGTTGAAGTTCTACCACCTAAAAGATGGATTCACTATGCGGTTCAGAGGTGCTCTTGGCAATCTATGGCAAAAACTCATAACCGAAAGATGAATAAATCAATGTCTAACGATTCAACATATAGACGAACAAAGAGGTATCGCAAGAACAAAATATTAAATATTTTTGAAAGGATTCTCGAATCTTTTTGGAAGGATTCTCAAGATTGAAACCAATTAACTACAATTAAAATCACAAGAAAACATGTTTAAATGATTGTTAACCAAACTATATATTTTGCTCCGAAATTACGTCGGCCAAACGCGTTTCAATTCAAATCATCAAGTCTAGTCTCCTGATAAGGTTTCAAGAGTAATTAACTCACAAGATTACTCTCATAAAAGAGTAAGCCATCAGGGTCTGAAGAAAGAACAATGATCATAACAATGATTCAAAAGTGGCCGAAACAAACGATTAACCAGGGTACTTATTTCAAGAAGAGAAAATGTGTCAAGGATTTAGGTATACACGATCAAAATTTAAGATTTTTGAGCAAGCAAATATGTCTAAGAGCAATCTTCAATTGGATCAAGAAGAGTTGAATACAATTCGATAGTTATTGCTTTATAATGACAATGCGTCTTAACAAGAAAAGATATCGTAAGGAATTTTGATTATACGGAACACACAATGTGTCTGCACAAAACATCTTGTTATAATCAATGATAAAGTTTTATGAATGGATTCATGTGTCCTTTAATAGGAATCCTAAAGCTTTTAATAGAGTCTCTCTTTTACGCATAATCTTGTCAATTACCCTTTAAATAAGAACACTTTGTTCATGGAAAATATATGAACGATTGACCTAAGATGTCGTCAACTTTGTCTTGAGAGTAGGAGGTAGGCTAACCTTAGTGTGCTATGATTTAAAATTCATTAATACAGCGTATTATCGGGAAGAGATAAGTTCTAATACATTTTTTATCGAATTACCTTGTCCCTGAGCAACTAGAGTCTAAGATACTTGTATGACACTAGCACTGTAAGGGTTTCTATCTAAACACAAATCTAAGGCCTACCACCCACACCAAACTCGTGTGCCTGATTTCATTTCGTGTCACGTTCTCCTCGTGCCTAAAAATTCCTTCTCTAGGTTAGAAGACAATCTTCACGCAAGATATAATTACATAGACTTAGTTTGATTTTAAGTTCATATTTATACTCAGGTCATGATATATAGTAACTTAGACCAACAACTTCTCAACGAACATGCGGTTTCCCATAACCCCAGACCTCTAAGGTTCACTAAACCTAAGCTCTAATACCAAGTTGTGACGCTCAGAAAATTTACTTCTTCAAGAGACGTATTTATAGTACATAGGGTTATTCTAACCTCAAACATCAACCATAATTTAATATTTATCATAAGGTAATAATTGTTTTATTTCCACACTTTACACAACCTATTTAAAGATTACATTACATACCCATAAGACTTTAGAAAAATTACAAGAAAATATAATTCTTCCGGCACAGCTGCCGCATGATCAAGTGAGCCACGACTCTATGTATTTTTTTGTCAGGATCTTCGGCCATCTTCTCTTCTTCAAATCCTGGCATGAAACGCCATGAGATGCAAAGCCTAGGAATAAACTCCCGAACTCAACATTTCTAACATATAATACATAACAGCGGGATATAACACAACATGGTATGCATAATGATGAAACTCATATTCCTGATAATGATTCTTTACAAGAAAAGGATCACAAAACTCAAACCCATATACTATGACTTCTGAAGCATAGCACCCAGAGAGCCACGATCCGGTCCCCAATTGGCGGTCACCATGACTCATAGCAGGTTAAATACCCATCGGTTCATGCGAGCCCCCGACTTGAACCGATCTTAACACTCACTTTATCACACCAAGAGCCGTAATAGAGTGACGTACTCTACTAGTCATGAATGCCCCAAAGGCGGCAGAGTACAGCCAGGTGAACAGTTTCACTCATTGCACCATGAAACCTCGTCCCTAATGAGTCCAGACTAGTCTATTATTAAATTCATAGGTCTGACACGGTGCACCATAGCAACAACCGTACCCATCACAAGGTTACAACATAGAAGGAAAATCACCCACTCCATCACAAACCATGTGAACTTGTCCAACACAACCACATTTCATTAAGAACCAACACTAGCCAAGCTAGACATAAGGTGTATAGCCCCATCCCAGACTTAGTCCTTGCATGATAGATGTTATAACACAAGTCTAAGATCATATAATATTTATCTCAGCCATAAAAACTCATTCATACCTATGGATGATGTTAAAAAGAAACAAACATGACTTAGGGATAGGTGAAGCCTTAAACACATTATTTTCCAACAAAATCAGAATTCCATAATCTGCCTCACTGTTCTAAGATTGATTTAAAAATACCAACCCTCACTGAAAAATTCTGAAAATGTACAGCGAGCTTCATTATGATGTTGGCTAAACGTTTCATGAAGAACCAGAGAACTGATTATGAACATAAGAGGGCTCAAAAATTACTACAACAGAATCTTTTGAAAAGTGAGTCTGTTCGGGAAAACATTATATATGAAAATATACAAGTACAAAGTGAGTTCTGTAAAAAATGGTGAAACTAGACCATAGACCTTTCTTTGGGTAGGTGGATCAGCTCAAGGGAATTTATATAGAACAATCTACAAGAGTTAAAAGTGGGATGTTATTTTGTCTCACTGTCACAGAAACTTCTAAAATGACATAGGGGTTCAAAGCTTCATTTTGGGGTCCAACCAAAAATCATATACACTCAAGATATCCTAAAGAGGCTCTTTTCGAAACAAGTTTTGATTTAGAGAAGTTTTGGTTCCCACGAGATTTTTGGAATGGCTTAAAAACAATACTGTTTTGATCATTCTTACACAATATCATACAAATATCAACTTCTCCTATTTTAACACATTAAAAGCATATCCAAATACATCACAACAACATAACATATTCATAAAAAGGTTCCAATCATTTCTTAGATTATTTCTTATTTATCTTTGGTCCTTACACAACTTCCCTAGAGCAAGGTTCTAAGCTTCATTTTCTTGGTTCCATGATTTATCTTCATTCTAGTCCACATTTCTTTTATCTTGGAGAGGTGTAGAGATAAGAAGATTATACTAGGATAGAAAAGGAGAGTTCAAGAAGATTCTTACTTGGTTGTTCCTGATCAATAGAAGTTTAGGACTTAACTTTATTGCCTTCTTCTTCTTTCTTCTTTCTTCTTTCTTCTTTCTTCTCCTTCTTCTTCTTTCTTCTTCTTTTTCTTTTTTTTCTTTTTTTTTCTCTCAAGGTTTTTGTGCTAGAGAGAGAGTGAGGAGTGGAAAAATGTTTGGAAAAATAATGGGAGAAGTGCTCTATTTATAGGCTAGGATGAGAGAGAAAATTACATGCTTTTTCTTTTTATTTAATTCCCTAAATTAGTCCACTCAAGTCTTTCAATCTTTAATTCCAACAATGATGTCAAATGCATCAATCACTCATGTATCATAATGTTAATAACAGTGGAGAGTATGCAGAAGCAATGACAATAAATAATGCATGTCCTAGAGGTTTGTACACTGAATCCCTTGAAACCATCGAGTCTATAGTCCAAGTTTCTCCTAGCTTTTCCTAAAATGCGGTGAATACAACATCAGCAAAAAGCTGGTGAATAGAAACATGCATAGTACATACAGTTTTAAAATAGGGAATCAAAATAGATTGTACACAACATATCATGGCAAAGCATATATAATAAAGTATACGAAAAAGGGAA
>JAUTBS010038040.1:0-13994 GCA_032361285.1 Aequorea victoria
TAAAAGACTATGACTTTGAAAATTTTGGGTCTAAACGCATAGAGAAAATCGTCGTTATCTCGCCACTTGCACGGATTAAGCATTCAAACATAGCTATCGGTGAATCAAATAACAAAACATCGCAACAAGAATACAAAGAGAAAATAAATAAAAGAATAATAAATATAGCACAATATGAACGTTTTAAATCCTTAAATATATTTTTCGAACCGTTGCTCACAACTATCCTATTAAATTACATAATTTCTAAAATACGGGACTAAATTAAATACAACAACGAGAGTCGACGATTCGTCAAATATTATCCAAGTTTTAAAGTGTACATATCCGCATGACATAGAATGATAACAGAATAAAAAGGAAAAAAAGGAAAACAAACAAAAGAAGTAATAACAAAAGCAAAAACGAAACAACGACTAAAACGGTCTATCTGGTTCCGAATGGAACATTCATATCCATATTATTGAAAATCGAAAGATAGGTTCGTCTAAACGAACGTTTTTCTACGTATTCTTTATAAAAGCATCTTTTTAGATTACAATTTTATATGTTCTTTTGATAAAAGTTTTGGAATTTAGATTTTCAAATAATATGAAGATTGAGGCGAAGGACGAACAACGACGAAAAACATGAAGAACGAAGAGAATAATATGTTCAAACAGGAGATAGGAGAACCACCCATGTGATGCTAGAACTGCCCTCAATATGCTTGTTTGTCGAATCCAACGTCGTGAATCCAGTCATTCAGGCCTATGAATTCAAGTCTTGACTTTGAGAGGACGTCGTGTTCTTGATTTTTAGGATGAATAATAGAGAAATTCTAAAATTTTAAAATTTCTAAGTCTAGGAAGGTTAGGGTTTTAGAAAGAGAGGTTGCTAGAAGTAGGAATTTGGTGGCTCAAAATTGGGATCTTTTTCTTTTTTGGTTTAGGCTTGTATATATACAGAGGCAAACAAGAGAATCCCGAGCCTCTAAAGAAAGTTACCAAACTTAGAGAGTTGCCAAAATCATGCACGACGGCTAGGGTTTGTGGAATAATGCAAAGCGGCGAGCCACCACAAAAAGCTGGACTGGTCTCCTGGGAGTGCCAAACCGGCCAACAGAGAGGGCTCCATGGGACTTTTGTACCGGACTAACATTCAGAGTGGCGTGGGTCCATTTTTGGATTTTTGAATATTTTTAGGTCAAAATGGGGTTTTAGGTCAAAAATGGGTTTTTAGGGGTTAAAATGATTTTTTGTTTAAAAACTTTGTTTTTAGATTTAGGGGTTTGTTTGGGAAGGTATTTTTAGTTAAAAACAAAATTAAGGCCCTTTTTGAAGTTTTTGGGAATTTGGACGGTTGGGGTTTGAACAGTGTTTTGATAAATCTCAGTTTCTCGATTTTGAAACTTAAGCCTTTCAGACTAGATAATCGACGTACCAAACTTTCATTTTTTGTCATTGGGCACGCATCATACTGACGAACATAAGTATTAGGGCCAGACATATTAGGGTGTCTACAACTACTATAGAGTTTGACTGCGCTAAGTTTGTCAAGAAATGTTAGAAATGTCAAATTCTTGCTAACCTCATGCACATCCTGCCAAATCAGGTTTAAAGCATGACCACGCTATGGCCGTTTCCAGTTTGGAAAATCGACGTGATTAGGAAAATATCACTGAAAGCTTCGAACGGGAACGAGTTAATCCTAATGGCCATCGACTACTTCACCAAATGTGTAGAAGTTGCATCATATTCTACTCTAAAGTCAACATAAGTATCCAAATACATCCATAACAACATTATCTGCCATTATAGGGTTCCCCACGAGATCATCACAGATAATGGATCACACTTTAGAGGAATGTTTTCGGATTTACTTAGTGAATACAATATCACCCATCATAAGTCGTCATCATACCGCCCTCAAACCAATGGGGCTATTGAAGCTGCAAACAAGAACCTGAAGAACATCTTACAAAAGATGACAAATAGAAGTCGGGATTGGCCTGGCAATATACCATTTGCTATGTGGGGCTACCGTGCTTCGATTCGTACTTCTACAAGAGAAACTCCGTACTCACTAGTTTACGAGATGGAGGCGATCCTCCCAATCGAGATTGAGGTGCCTGTTAGTTTCAAGGTTTAAATAAATTTTTAATTGATTTTAATGATAACAAATAAGGTATTGATTAGCTAAAATAATTTTGAGTATGTATCCTTGAACATTGTTTTGAAAATCTCTTGATACAAGCTTTAAATCAAATTATGTTGAAATGGTTTATGCGGTTATTTATATTCATTATGGTTAACACTCATGATTAGGGTTGATTTTGTATTTATTGAGTTTTGGAGTTATTTCAGGTGAAAAACCATGCGTTAAAATAGTTATAAGAATCAATAATTCAATTTCCAAATAGAGAACTATCTCAAGCTAAAGACAGAAATTTTTCAGAATTTATGGAAGGTTTGAGTAGACCCAAGCTCTTATATGAGTCGACCCAAACAAACAACCTATCGGAATACTTCAGTATCGACCATGAGTTGACCTAAGTTCTCTATGAGTCGACCCAAGTGCTTCAACTCTCAGGATCTCACTTCTGTGTCGATCATGAGTCGACCCATCATCATGGTGAGTTGACCTAAGTATTAGGTCTGAGAACCTTGAGCTAAGGAGCATAAGCTCACATATCGACTCAAAGGCAAAGACATCATGTGAGTTGACCCAATGCAAACGTGAGTCGACCAAAGATAACTACCATTTAGTAAATTCACAAAGACATCATGTGAGTCGACCCAAGGCAAACATCAGTCGACCAAAGTCATTTATGAGCTGAGGCGCATCAACCCTTAAGTTGATCCAAGTATCAACTCAAAAGCAGAAATATGTGTGAGTCGACCCAAGCTACACATGAGTCAACCCATGGATGAAGGACTGTAATAAAGTTGAGACATCGTCACTCTGAATCAACCCAAACATCAAGATGAGTTGACCCATGGGCGAAGGATTTTATTTACTCTGAAATATCAGGGTACTGAGTCAATCCAACCTTAACATGAGTCGACCGACCCATGGATGCAAAATCAGAGATTCTGCGCAAGGATCACGTCTGTTAACAGCTGTATTTTAGAGCATCAAATGTCAAGGTTTGATTTGCAACGGTAAAGAGGGATTTCAAAATTATATAAGGCAATGACAATCAATCACTCCATCATAAGAGATCACAAGAGAATACACAAAATCCCTGACTGAAAATCAAAAGCTATCATCTTCTTTCAGATCTGCATTCTTGAGAAAAACCATAGCCGCCTGTTGTTCATCAATTTTCTGGTTTTTATTTTGAGAGATACATTGTTATATTCCCCCTTCTAAGAGAGTTTCTGATCATCATTTGTATACGAAACTACTTTCAAATCATTGTAAAGTGAGGGTGAGTCACCCTCGACGGTTTTTGTGTGTGTGGTAAAGCACACAAAGGGAATATTACAAATGCTAGAAGCTTGGTAAATCTTTAAAAGATGGTAAAAGGTTTGAGTACACTCGTAAGTGCTTAGAGATAGTGGAAAATACTCAAGAGGAGCTTGAGGAGTGGATGTAGAATTGAATAGTCGAACCACTATAAAATTGACGGTGTCTTCTCTTCTTGCCTCTTCCTCTCTCTATTGATTGCTTGTGCTAATATTAATACTGCTTTCTTGTCATATTATTTGCTTTATATTATTTTAATAATTTTTAAATAAGAATTTTTTTAAAAGACCTTATTCACCCTTCTCTAGGGTTGTTCTTTTTATAACAATGCCATCTTTACGAGTCATGACTGAGTGCAAAGTCCCCAAAGCTGATTAGATAAGGTGAAGGTACAAAGACTTAGCACTAATGGACGAGAAGAGGCCACAAGCTCTATACCACACATAAGTCTATCATAGAAAAGCGACAAGAGTGTTCAATAAAAAAGTCAAGACTCGAGGTTTGAAAGAATGAGAACTAGTCCTAAAGGAAATCTGAGCACCAACACATGATTCCAGGAGCATGTTCAAGCCAACCTGGGCAGGTCCATACATAGTCAAAATGTTGCTCAGCGGAGGAGGAGTATGAGTGATGGATCTAGATGGCGTTGAATTCATGGAACATATCAACACGGACCAACTGAATAGATATTACTCGTGAGACAATCCAATAGGTCAAAATTGGCCTAGGCTAAAATTACGGTACAAAAGAAAGAGAAAAACTCAGCTAGATTGAAAACCTAAAAGGGCGGCCTAGGCAAAAGTTAGGGTATAATGAAAGAAAAACTCGCTAGGTTGAAAACACAAAAGAATGGCATAGGAAAAAGTTAAAGTATCAAAAGGAGAGCAAAATACTCAAGTGAACCCCCATCGAACTACGTAAGAAGCCTCACCACTAGTGCCCAGCCACTTTCTTCTTCAATCTCTTAGTTTGGTCTGTTGGCTAGATAAAAAAAAAATTATCAGTGAAAAACTCATGGCACTAGGGAGATTTAAGACTTTACTCAAAAAGGTCTAACTAAGTTCTGAACTCCTGGGCACTAGGGTATTTTTTATATTTACAAACTGATCACTGAAAAGAGAATGGACTATGGATTTAAGTTTTGTCAACTAAGGACAGTTAAAAAGTCAAGTTTTGGAAAACATGCGCTAAGTCATGACTATATGAAATATACTTTGAATACTTAGAGTATCAGACCAAGTAAATGTAAACCAAAAGGATAACGTGCAAGAAATTTAGAACTTAAGAACGTGGTTGTTCAAAATTTGAATTTATTACTAATGAACTTATTCATAAAGAGATGAGCATGTCTCTCATTACTTGACTACATCAAAAAGCAATAAACAAAGAAAATATAAAATAACAAAAAGGGAATATTATGCTTTTAAGGTATAGTGGGATTGTGAGGAATCCTCTCGAAAAACTTGTCGCCCTCGTCTTTTAAAAGGAAGGGTTTTTAAAACACGCTCTCGATTTTAAGATTCTTTTAAAAGGAAAAAGTGGGGTTTTATGTTTTGAAAAGAGAGCCCCCCAAACGCGTCCGTGTTAAAGGCTGCACAATTGGAGTCGCTACTTGGTTTTTAATGAAAAACCAAGAAAACAAAACTTCTAAGGAACTAGTCCGTCGTTACCAGAGATAATGGTTCGGGAGCTAGGGTACGAAAGGAAAATGTGTTAGGCACCCCTCTCGCCCGATCAAAAGATCGACATCTACTTAACCATTTCTTTTGTTCTTGTTTTAAATTTATTAAAAGTAACATATACAAAAAGGAGGTTGAAGAGAGATCATGCAAAATAAGCAAGAAAACAAAAGCTAACCTAAAACTAAGGCTTTCTAAGCATACTTATATTTATTTGCATGTCAAATGGGGCAAAGACAACATATAAGTGCAGTTATACATAAAAGAGGCATGTTGTTAAACATAAAAAGATGCAAAAACCTTACTGGAAAGCCACTAGTCTTAACAGAAGTGGTGCACGCCACCTCTAAACTTGGCGCGCGCCATGTAGACATGGCGCACGCCACTTTTGAACACTCTGGGAGTGGCGCACATCACTATACCAGAGTGAGCTCGACATTGGGAGGACTGAAAGAGGCTAATGTTTTAATAAAACAGTGTACTGGTGTGAAAATTTATTTTTATACAAGAAGGAAAAGAACAAAATATGGCAATTTATATAGAATCTTCAACACATAGTCTAAATCTTATATTTCATGCATTTTTTATATACTTAAAAAACTCAAATGCAACTTAACATGCTTTTCTAAGAAGAAAGAAAATATACTTAAATAGAATACAAAAATAGAGCCGAGGAGAATGAGGCCAACGACCTCTTTCTCTCATTTTACCGAATAGAAAGAAACTAAGATGAAAATAAAGGTGAAAATGAAGGCTTACCGTATATCCCTAATGAAGAAGGAAGTTTCAAGCTATTCGGTAGCTCCCTCAAAAGTGGCGCGTCCTATTCCGGGAAGCCCTCCATGCAACCTTTGAGTCCTCAGAACCGGTTCGGTGTATAGGTTTATGTTGTTAATTAGTTCAATTCTTGTCCAATTTGATGTCAAATCCCAAATCCAACAGAACTTTGATAATTATTTGTTTTGGGTTCGTGATTCGACGGAGTTTTGACTCTATTGTGTCCGGGATCCTGAATTAGTGGTGGGTAGTGGTCATATTTATAGGTTTTGGGAAAGCAAGCTGCCAAAAGGGCAGAAGCTTCTACTTAAGGTGGCGCGCGCCAGGTTAAGGTGGCTTTGGGCACCTTGTCTTGGCGTGGTCCGGGGCAAAGAAAAAGAGTGGAGTGCGCCAGGTTGAAGGAAAGTGGCTTAGGGCACTTAAAGTTGACTTCAAGCTTTTAGAGGGAGGTGGCATGCACCACTTGAAGGTGGAGCATGTCTGGTTGGGAGGCTGCACCGAGGGGTATTTTTTATATTTTGGGTGTTTTAGGGTGTTTTGGGATATTCCTTGGACTCTCGGACTTGCACAGAGTTTCATTCGACTTGGCTTATGCATGCACTCATCATCAAAAGCAAACCAGATAAACCTATGCTAAAATTAGTCAAAATTAGGGTGTCTACAGTTGTCCCTCTTTGCCAGAACTCTCATCGCAATGCGTAAGATGAGTGAATGTCAAAGTCCCATAGATAGTCTCTTTTGACTAGACTATTCTTAGGCTGGAAAATAAGAAGGCAAAACAAAACATGCAAAAGAAATAGTCGTACTTGAGTTACATTAAGTTACCTACGTACCCTATTTGAAAGGATTAGACCAACGTAGTTCATGGGGACAATGCAAACGACAAAGAGATAATAAAGCTTAAAACCTAGTTGTTACCCCACAAAGCTATGCAAGAAGACATGCCTAAGGTCACGGGGACTGAAAACAAAAGCTAACCATTTTAAGGTCATGAAGGACCATATTTTATTTAGTTTAAGGTTGTGTAAGACCACCTGTTATCCTTTTAAGGTCACGTGGGACCGTGATTTTTGTTCTTTTTAAGGTCGCGAGGATGATTTATCCTTTTAAGCTCATGAATGGACCGGTTTGGTCAATTTAAGGTCTTGACCGGACCAATTTATCCTTTTAAGGTCATGAGTGGACTGATTTAGCATTTTTAAGGTCCCGGTTGGACAGGTTTATGCTTTTAAAGTCATGAATGGACCGCTTTAGCGCTTTTAAGGTCCCGATTGGACCGATTTATTCTTTTAAGGATATGAATAAACCGGGTTAGATGAAGATTAGCTTTGGGATCACGACGACAAAGGCTAGTGGTTGTATCACCGTTGAAACATGTAGTAGTTCTACTACCATTCAAAAGTTCTGGACTTTTAGTGGTTGTTCCACAATTCACGTATTTAACGATTTTACTGACATTCAAGTCTCGTCATGAGACCTTAAATGCTGCATTTGGATCCAACAGTTTAAAGTCATAAAGGGACTAATTCGCTCGATTTTAGGTCATAAGATAAACCCAATGTACTCAGTTTTAGGTCATGAAAATGACCCAAGTACTGAGTTTTAGGTCGTGAGACGGACCATGACTGAGTTTTAGGTCATGAGACGGACCGATTGGCTAGTTTCAGGTCATGAGATAGACCTATTGCCCAGTTTTAGGTCATGAGATGAACCTTCTTTGAAACCTCGGGCACGAGAATGAAGCTTGGCGTGTAGGTAAAAGGACAATTTTGATGATCAAGAATGATTTAAAAACTTCTTTTGTCAAAGACAGACACCGAATTTTGAGTTTTTTTAATTTGAAACTAATAAATTAGCAAATGGGAGGTGGACCCATGGCGCAAGATGGCGTCCATGTGGAGAGAGGTGGCATGGGCGCCATGTGTCTATTGATCTAACATGGCGCCACGAGGAGGAAAGTGGCGTGCGCTGGGTGAAGGTGCCCCCTCCCAAAATGAAGTGCCACGCGCTAGGTCACTAGTTGAAGTTGAAGGGTCGCTTGGTTTGGTTATGGTCGTTCCCTATTCATTTTAGACTATCGTCTCTCTCTTTCGCCACACTTTCAACTCTCTCATTTCTCTCTAACCTTCTACTAGTTCCAATGGAAAACAATGACAAGGTAACAGTGGGTCACGGGACGGACCCGGCTACAATGGTCATGGTGTTGACAGCTCCGATCGTGGATGCTATGGACCCCGCTTAGCCTGTTGGGACCACCGCCACTGGTGACATGTTATTTGGCCACTTGAGCTCTTTTGTAGGGCTTTGTGACTCTCATTCTAGTCCCTCACACCATCTCGAGACGTCCGAGACCCCGTCCTATGCCGTGGACGATCTTTTTGCCGTTGCTGATACTCTCTGAGCCATGGAGGAGGGTGAGTCATCAGAGCGCCAAACCACCGAGGATCCGGCAGTGGACAGTCCCCAAATCTGATATCCCTTATGAGAGGTTCTAGCCGCTGACATGCCAGAAGGTTTCAACCCGGCCCGGTATGATCTCCCAGCTCATGCCATGGAGCCTCTTGAGGCCGGCCGCTTCTCTTACGACAAGAGCACCGTGGAGCCAGCATTGCTGCTTCGCTCTTTGGATGCACATCTCTTAGTGATGAACCGTCGGGTACATCTTCTTTCTTTTCTATTTCTTGGTGATGAACCGTCGGGTACATCTTCTTTCTTTTCTATTTAATTTAAACCTAAAGCATGTCAAAAAAACTTAAAAATATTTATTGACTTAGATGTATGCATAGAGTAGGCCCGAAGCGTTTGGATGAATAATAGCTTAGAAATCTTGCATGATTAGGTTGAATCGTATATTTCATATTCTATTTTTTGCATGTATATATGTTTTAGTTTTCTGCCATTAGGTTGCGTGTCAAGGCTTCCCGAGTTGGAAATTTTATTTCTGTTCTTAGACAAACGTTTTCACATTTTTTGAGGATTTTTTTAAATTTTTATTTGGTTTGTTTTTTCACCGTTGGGTTGCGTGCCAACGCTTCCAAAGGTTGATATTTTGTTTTTATCTTTAGACAAACGTTTTCATAATTTTTAGGGGAATTTTTATTTTATTTTATATATATATTTTTTTTTATTTGATTAATTCAAACTTGGATTGCGTATTGACGCGTCCAACTAAGGTTGTGTCATACGTTTTCCCGAGAGGGAATTAATGACCTTTTGTCCCTAGATAAACGTTTTCACATTTTTCTAAGGAAATTTTTTATTTATTTTTTTCTTTATTAATCCAAACTTGAGTTGCGTATCAACGCATCCTAAGGTGGATAGACTTCCCTTCGGCCTGCCTAACTTAGGTTATGTTTCACACTTCCACCTGGGATGGGTAGACTATTGTGTTTTGGCCATCCTAGGTTGCGTTCTACGTTTCCCGAGTTGGATAAACATATGTTCGTTCTGATCAATTTAGGTTGTGTCGTACGTTTTTCGAGAGAGAATTAATGACCTTTTGTTCCTAAATGACGTTTATCTAGGGGAATTTTTTATTTATTTTTTTATCATTCCTAGACAAATTTTTTTACATTTTTCTATGGGGTTTATTATTAATCCGCACTTGGGTCATATGGTAATGTTTCCCGATGTGGGCCGGCTTCCCTTCACCCTGGCTGAATTAGGTTACGCTTCACACTCCCGCCCAGTGATGTGTGAGCTACTTTCAGCTCTGATCATCCTAGATTGCATTCCACGCTTCCCGAGTTGGGTAAGGGTTCTCTTACCTGACCAACTTAGGTTGGATTGCACGTTTTCTGAGAGAGAATTAGTGGTTTTGTCCCTAGACAAATATTTTTACATTCTTTTAGAGAAAAAAGTTTATTTTATTCTATTCACTAGGCAAGTACTTTCACACTTTACTAGGTTTATTTTTTTTTTTTGGGTCACTAAATTAATGCTTTCGACGCTTTATAAGAGCGAATTTTTTATTTTTCTGGTCACTAGATAAGCGTTTTTACACTTTTTTAGATTTATTAAACTCTTTTATTATTATTATTTGTTATGTTGTCTTCTTTTTTCTTTGTTATTTACCTTTTCCTCTTTTATTTTATCTGGCGATTTTTTATTTTCTTCTTCTTTTTTGTAGACTGGCGAGTACTTGCGGGGGTTTGGATGCTCTTCCCGCATCGTCAAGTGGTACGAGGTCCTCCCCTTGGAGAGTCGAGCTCTTGTGGATGCGTCTGGATTCGGTCGGTTCATCCCCCTCCTCACGAGCACTCATAACGATAGAGTGCTCCTGACGGCCTTGGTGGAGAGGTGGTGGGACACCACCCACACTTTCCACTTCCCGCCCTTTGAGGTAACCCTGACTCCCTTAGATTTTTCCATGATTATGGGGATTAGGGTAGGGAAATCCTATCCCACTAAACCCCATCATAGGATCATGCTCGGAGGCTCTCACCTACTGGCTTGGCAGGGTCCGGCCGCAGTTCGATCGCGGGCTCATCTAGTATTCATGGCTCGTAGATAGCTACATAAGGTTGGAGTGCACTGAGCCCCGCCTCTTTGAGTGGGTTTTTTGAGCATTCCTACTCTATCTCTTTGGTGCTTTCCTATTTATGAACAGATAAAACACCATCCAGTTGTACTATCTAGGAGCCCTACACGACCTCCGATGGGTGGCGTCCTTTGATTGTGGAGGAGTAGCGCTGGCGTGCCTCTACACTAGCCTACGGTCAGTCTGCCGAGCCAAGGAGATGTCTGTTACTGGCTACTACTACTAGCAAACTTGGGAGGTATGATCTCGATCACACTCTTTGTCCTTCAGTTCATTTGTACTTCATTCCTTATTAATCCAGCCTAACACTTATTCTGTTTATTATTTTGTTTTATTTTGTTTTTATTTTGTTTTATTTTCAACTATCGACCTATGAGTTTCTGGGGATACCAGCTCCAGAGAATACTCATCCTGATTCCCAGATCATCCTAAGGGAAGCACGGTGGGGTCGGAGTCCGCGAGGGAAGAAGGAGGATGTGAAGGACCTGAATGTGTACTGTCTCCATCTAGACCACCTATCCCCTACACATGTATGTTGTATTTCAACTTCACGTATGATTGACTCTCTATTGGTGATTTCTCTTATATATAACCTGTGCTCGGTTCATTTTTCAAGTGAACGAGCCGATGTTGATCTGATGAGGAGCCATCAGGCTTCTTAGATGAGGATCATGTTGGAGGGCTCGTTTCGTTGGGAGTGGTTCCTAGGCGAGCGAATAGTTTGGGAGTTGCTGAGACTGGACCACTTTTGGGTCCATCAGTCACCTCCACTGAGCATGAGGTCGATGCACACCGTGCCATTTGATGATGTCATTAAGGCAATGTACCACTTCGCGGATGGGAATTTTCTAGTCGAGGGAGAGTGTGCCACCTTTGCTCGCGACTTCTTGATGCGTCCGATGGACTTTCTGTGACACCCACTCCTCAGAGGATAAATGATCCTACTCGGAGTGGTGTAGCACAGCTTACCTAATCCACGATTACCATAATATAATAAGGGATGCACTCTGCATTGCCCCAAAAGCATTTTGCATTAACCATTTTCCAACATTATACATATATTTCACCAAGGGATCCACCGTCCCAATATACAAAAAGGGAAACTAAACTACGGGATAGTTAAACCCATCCATGATTACAAACATAATAATCATATGTTTAATATTACAATCCAAAAAGAGACTTATACAAAAAGATCTTCTTACTTTAAAGGATACTCCTCCGGGAACTAGTGGACCAAAAGTCTACCCCGAGTTATAATCTACAACCACAAGATTATAGTAGAGCGGACTTAGCATTAAAATAAAACAAGATATAAAACATTTCCTCCATAAAGCATTTAATGGAAAAACATCACACACACAGATAAGAATAGTTTTCATGATTCTCAAACATCATATTTTTAAATACATTTATCAAAGCATCTGAAACCACAACATCCACGTGTTATATTTTCCCAAGCACACACACACACACACACACATATATATATATAACACAAACATCAAACTCACGCTTTATAGTATCCAACTAGTTGTTTAATTTCACGATCGGGAGTTTCGACAGTACCGTTACCTCATAACACGATGTATTTCCATTTGAGTGGCGAGTGTAAAGGGTCACTCATTTCAACACCAGTGGTAAGTGCATCATATCCACCACTGGACCACCGCCCAACTTAGGGGCTACAACTATAACAACCACTACTGGGCTACACCCCCAACGGGGTTCAATCTATCCACCACTAGACCTCCACCTAACTTAGAGACAATATCTTTAAGGCTATTAAAACACCCACACAAAGGATAATACCTTTGAGGTTATCAATCGCCCACACAAGGGCCCAATCGGGGTGGTTACCCGCTATAGCATGACACACTCAACCAAAACATCAAACACAAGATACATTTTTGATCTCATCAAACCTATAATCAAATAGGACCACATTTGATAAAATAAATATCAATATCATTTGAACATCTAAACATTCTTTAGGAAAGAATCCATGAGATCATCAAAAAACATGTTATCAAAACATTTAAAGATGACCATATTTTCTACATTTCATTTTAAATAAGCTAAACACTTTCACCTTTTACTTAAGCGTTTCACGAAAAGCCTCCTTTACCACGAGGCGGTGCTCCCTCGTCCACGGTTACACCTATGGGACCTAGATTACATAATAATCCAAGAACAAGAATCAACTTCATGCTTCATATGATTCCTAACATCTTACGTCTTGACCCTAAGGTCTTACAGGATTCTTAGTTCATCTTGAGACATCATCTACCCTTGGTTCTTAAAAGTTTCCAATCCTGCCATGCTTGGAGAATTCAAAATAAAGGATTAAACTTTGTAATAATTCTCGGTAAAGCGTTAGAAGTTAGATATGGTCATTAGCTATGTTTTTCATGAAGAAACATAAGGCCAAAAGTGGCCACAAAGGTTCTAAAACATCACTAGAAGAAGGCTGATTCCATGCTTTGAATCGACACAAAACTGAGTTGGGTCAACTCACGTGCCTCTGGGTTGGCTCACTCTTCCTTTGGGTCAACTCAGGATGCCGACAGGGGGGTTTGGGTCGAGGCATGGGCTGAGGTATCTCGACTCATGCGCGCTGGGCTTAGGTTAGGTCGACTTATACAAGACTTGGGTCGACTCACATCCACGCCTGATAAAACAACAGAGGCAAAACTGATTTGAGTCGACACCCACAAGGCTTGGATCGACGCAAACCCTCGCCTGATAGAAACTACCAAGAATAAACCACTTTGAGTCGACTCACAGGAGGTCTGGGTCGACTCAAAGACCCAAAAATACTGATGCTCTATTTTTTATGCATTCTCCGAAACAAGGCTTCATTTGGGGTAAAAAACGTGATTTTTTGTACATCTCTCAAGACTCTACAACACCCACAAACTTCTCTCCTTCATAACTTATGCATCCAACAGTCCAAAACTCCCTATGAGGGTCTTTCTATCAAGATTAAAAAAAATAAAACTCTAGATTTCTCCATAAGAATACCCAAAGATGGATAAAACGGAGATTTACAAAAATACATGTACTCAGAGCAAAGAAAAACTAAGAAAGGGGAGTTCTACTCTCCGATTAAGAGAGGTATTCCATGATGTGAAACACTTGTGAGTTGAGGGTATTGTTCTTACCTCAAGAATCTCGAAGGAGGACGTCAATGGCGGTTTCTGTCGCTTCCTCTTTCCCTCTTTTCTTCTTTTCTTCCGGTTATGGTGTGAAAACTTCACTATTCCCAGCTCCAGAACATTCAATGCCTCACGAACCTTCAATAGACCTAAGAAAGCTTTAGGGGTTTTGGAGAAAGATGTGGCTCTCAATTTAGAGAGAAAGAGAGAATAGATTTCTTGAATCTCTCCACTTCTTCCTCGTAATAATGGAAGCACATGAATGATGGGACAAAAGGCAAAGGCCGTTAGCCAAACCCCACTGACATGATGATGGTTTGCAAATTAAAGCCACCAGATTTTATATTAATGCATAAAATATTCTACTCTTCTCATTTTAGGGAATTAAAA
>JAUTBS010038151.1:0-13993 GCA_032361285.1 Aequorea victoria
GCTCTTTAATTGTGTTTTATTGTTAGGTTGGTTCTTTTATGGTGTTTATGTTCATTGTTGGGTGTTGTAAGGCCTGGGTTTGCCCCTTGTAAATGTGTTTTTTTTCTCTTTCCTTTTATAATATTCGTTCAATTTACCAAAAAGCCATACCCTGTAGTGTTTATTTCTAGAATGGACACGGTTAAATACCTGTTCGAAAAGCATGTACTGATAAGAAGATTGGCCCGATGGTTGCTATTATTGGCTGATTTCGAATTGCACTATGAGACATGAAAACTGGTAAAAGGATGAGTCATAGCAGAATTCTTGGCCGATTAACCAGTTGAGGAAAAAGAAGACTAAGATTTTTAGTTTCCCGATAAAGACGTGATGAAAATTGACAATGAGCTATGAATGTTATATTTTGAGGGCAACTCAAACCAATACGGTTACGAAATCAGAATAATACTAGTCACTCTAGATGATTCACATGTTCCATTGGCCTATAAATTAAATTTTGAGGTCACCAACAATCAGGCCGAATATGAAGTGTGTATCACTGGGATGGAAGCCGCATTGGAATTAGGAGCAAAGAAGTTAGAAGTGATTGGCTATTCCACCTTGGTCGTCTCCCAAGCAAGCGGAAAATAGAAAGTCAAGGAGAAAAAACTGATACCGTACTACCAGGAGCTCGATCGACTTATCCCTTGTTTTGAGGAGGTCATTTTTATCCATGTGCCTTGACTTCAGAAAAATTTTGCTGATGCCCTTGCCACTCTTCCTTCCATGATTGACATACCCACAAAGGCCAAAATAAGGCCTTTATTGATTAAACAGAGGAGCATGAGAGTATATGAAGTTGCAGCCTTAGATCAGGAAGTTGGGGATGGTAAACGTCTTGGTTTCACGACATCTGGAACTTCATTAGTGAGGGAAAATATCTAGAAAATGCTGGTGAAAAAGATAAGAGAGCCATCAAAAGATTAGCAGCTCAATTCGTTATCTGTGGTGAAAAGATGTACAAACGGCTTATCTCGGGGTGAACAAACTTTGTGTAACAGATGAGAAAGGTCAAGAGATCGTGAAAGAAGTACACGAAGGAGTCTGCGGGCCTCACATGAATGGGATGATGTTAGCCAAAAAAATTTTGAGGCAAGACTATTTCTGGATGACCATGGAGACGGATTGTGTCAAGTTTTTCAAAAGATTCCACAAATGCCAAATTTATACAAATATGATACATCTTCCACCATCATAACTATATAGTATGACTTTTCCTTGGCCATTTTCAGTATGGGGAATTGACATCATTGGCAAAGTCACGCCGAAAGTTTCGAATGGACATGAATTTATCTTAGTAGCCATCGATTATTTCACCAAATGGGTTGAGGCTACTTCCTTCTCAATCCTCAAAGCATCTCACGTGGCCAAATTTATCAAGCATAACATCATCTACTGATATGGTGTTCCTCACAAACTGGTATCAGATAATGGATCTCACTTCCAAGGGGAAGTACTAGATTTGCTAGAAAAATATAGAATCACCATGCACAAGTTATCTCTCGGCACAGACCGCAGACCAGCGGAGCAGTCGAGGCAGCTAATAAGAGCATCAAGTTTCAAAGATCTTAGAAGGGTTGGCCTTTGGTGTTGAGAGAAATCTTGGGCATTGTTCGAGACAGATTTTCCCCTCTCCAGGGTTTTCTGGAGTCGTAAGACAATAGTCAGATCATTAGTGATTGGGCCTTGTACTGACCTTCTTTTCTTCTTTCTCTTGGTTACTAATCTATTAATGGTGTAGTTATGTTTTAGTTGATGCAGGTCCTACCCTCATTCTAGTTTTGTTGGTTTTGGCTCATGTGTGCTTATGGTTCCAGCTGCTGGACGCGTCATCGGATGAAGAGGCCTAAAGCGCATTGAGGTGGCTGGAGGGTGGATTTTGGCTCTAGAGCTGTTATGTGCTCTAGTTTTTTCTACTTCTTTTCCTTTCTGATGTGCTGGTCCCTGCTGCTGATGTCTTTGCTGCTTGCTTCCCTTTGGCTATCGTTGTTGTCTGTGTAGCTGTTTTCCCTTTTGGCAAGTGTGCTGCTTTTGTGGCTTGTTTGTTGGTCTGTTGGTGGATTCTGCTTTGTTGGTCTTGCTTCTCTCCTACTGGTTTTGGTTGTCCTTTTGGGATCCTTGTTGCTGCTCTTATGCTGCTCTTTGGTTTTCTATTGGTATTTGCGTTTTGCTTTGGTTTTGGTTGTCCTCTGTTCCCTCAGTTTTTTGTTTGGTTGCCTAGCCTAGGGGGTTGTCCTTGGTTTGGTCTGTGGTCTGTTTGGGCTTTGCTTTCTTTGGGAAGTCGGCTTCTGGTCTCCTACTGGTCTCCTTTGGGCCCGTGAGCTACTGTGTTGCTGATCTTCTCAAGGCTTTTGCTTCTGCCGATGGTGCTTCTTCATGCTGTTTTCTGTTATCTAGGCTGCTACCGTATAAGGGTTGTTTTTCTGTTTTGTTGGGGCTTTTGGTCATTGGGCTGCTATTTTTTCTTCTTTTTTTGCTGGTTTTTTTTCATTAGTGGTGCTTGTTCTTAGGCTGGTTTGTAAGGTTTTGTTTGGTTTTGTTGGTGGTTTGTTTTATTTGTCTTCCTGGGGAATGCTCCTTGCAATCTTGTACATGTTTTTTCTTCGTTTATAAATTTTAATTATCCAGAAAAAATAAGAACATCAATAGAATCCTACAAAAGATGATAGAAGCCAGTAAGGATTGACCAGAAAAGTTGCCATTTGTCCTTTGGGGATACAGGACGTAAATTCGAGCCCCAACAAGAGTCACCCCTACTCTCTAGTATATGGGATGGAAGCTATTCTACTCGTAGAACTAGAGATTCCCTCTCTCCGAGTAATAGTAGAATATAGTATACCAGTAGCAAAATTATTGAGGGATCGTTCTGAGTACTTGTTTTTGTTTGACGAAAGAAGACTGAGAGCGCTCTTTCATGTTCAAGGCTATCAGAAAAGGGTAGCCCGGGTATTTAACAAATTGGTCAAGAATCAGAATCTCAAGAAAGGGGATCTAGTGCTCAAAAAAATTCGAGCCCCTATCTTTGATCCAAGAGGGAAATTCAAACCAAATTATGCTGAGCCATATATAATCAAAGTCATTGTGATGGGAGGAGCCGTTATTATTATGGACCTAGATGGAACCACTTTCAATACCCCAACCAATTTGTACAAACTCAAAAAATACTACCCTTGAAAAGAAGATAGGAAGATAAGAGAGAGAGAGAGAGAGAGAGAACCTCGCTGGGTCAAAAACTGATGAAACAAATAAGCCAGGCAAAAGTAAGAGTATCCCACAAGGTTGAAAACTCGAAAGGGCGACTTTGGCAAAAATGAAGGCATTAAAAAAAGGAGTGTTAAAACGTGGGTGGGAACCAGATCTAAACTACGTTATGGCCTGATTCCTTTTCTTTGGGATACGTAGGTAACTTTAGTTTGAAGTTCGGCCCAAACCTGTGCATAAATAATCCTCTCCTAAAAGGGAAGATATAATATACCCAAGTACTTCATCTTTTAACCCTCTATCTGATTATGATTCAAATGTAAAGATCCCTTCAAAATCTTTTGAATTGTTTTCATTATATGGAAAAAATGAATATCAAATGAACAAAGTGAAAAGATCAAAGATTAGAAAAGGGAGAACTTTTCATTACGTAGCTTTAATGACTAGAAGTTTATACATGAAAAGGGAAAAGTGCAATTCTTAAGTCTTCTTCTAACAAAAAAAGAAAATGAAGAGAAAGAAAACAACATAATAATGGAAGTATTGCAGGAACAACTAGATTAAGTCTTCATTCTTCACATCATTGTCTTCTTCCCACTCTATATCCCCCTTCCCAACTGTATAGAGTGCTCATAAAAAATGCATCACTTAGGGATCTCCCGAGTCAATCATCTCCTGGGATGACCAAAACTGCCGATAACGCTCCCAAAAGGGGGGATAATGAGAAGAAGTGGTCATATAAACCACCACCGGAGGGCACGTCTGAGCATGACCCAGTTGACACAGAATACGAGAGGGAAACTAGAAAGTAGTCAGCTTCAGGCCTACAAGAAAAATGCCAAGATGCTCCATGGTCAAAAACGTCGCTACAGGATAGTCCACCAGAAAGAACGCTAACAAATGTTTTCGCAAGTCAGGGCGTCAAAGAAAACTTGCCACTCTGCTGTGGTGATACAAGGGTAGCAAACCCTTCTTAGCAGAAAGGCTCTCGGAGTATAAGCTCCAGCCAATGGATACTCCAGAATGTTCACCTTCTCCATAAACCAAATCTAAGAGAAATATAGAAAAAGGAAAGTTGAGTGGAAAAATTGAGAGAAATATTAGAAAACGGAGAGTTGAGAAAAAAAAACTATAAAACAAATGCATAAAAAGGAGAGTTGAGCAAAAAAATCGAGAGAAAAATAAAGAAAGGAAAGTCCGTAAGAGAGCTGAAAGGGTGGAAATGGTTCACCAGGCGGGATATGTTGAGAGTTCCTCCATGCAGAACGAGGGAAGCCTCCCTACCGCTCAATCCACATAAATCTCTCAAGAGCTTATTTGGACTCGCAAGAGTTGTAGGAATCAAAACCTCATTTCGAGAGAAGAAATACAAAATAGCCTCAAACTCTTCAATGGTTGGGCAAAGCTCTTCATCTTCGAGTCTGAATATATGGGCCACCGGATCCCATAACTGAGTAGATGCCCTCAGAAAATTCCAATCCATCCTCACAGCCCTCAAATGGAAAAGAACGTTCAAACTAAAATTCATAAAGTTGGTTTGCTCAACTTAGTGAACTCATCAGTCCAGCAGGAGAGAGAATTTTGAGTAGAATAAGTCATTTTACAGAACCAGAGTTGGCTACTAAAAGGTGGTTGGGCACCCCTTTATATAGAAGATCTAGGGAACCTGAACCTAGTGTGTGCCACTTCATGAAAACACCAACCTAGCGTACGCCACATCATCATAGCATGCGCCATGTCATCCCCATGTCGTATAGCCGTTTGATTCAAAATGAAGCACTTTGTTCTCCTTCCCTACTTCAAGTTTGAGTTGTCACCACTGGTGCTTGCAGTCTACGGCTAGTGACACAGCCGTTTTGGTCTATGCCTTGTTATCTACTATCATTTATACACGTATTCATTAGAAGTGTAAAGATGCAATAAAACCCAGGAAATGAGCAAAGCATGTACATAATCCCTGTAAATATCCCTGTACATAGCTATCCCTGTAAATATCCCTATACATAGCTATCTCTGTACATAACATCCCTGTATGTAGCAATCTTTGTATATATAACATCCATGTATGTAAATAAAGTGCAATCCATGTATATAAATAACCAAATATCCATACAAAAAAAGAGAAAGAACTAGAAAAGAGTGCTGAGTGAAATATCCAAACTAGGCACGAAGGCCTATCCCATAAAAATAAAAATGTATATGAAAAAAGGATGATGTATATCAGTTGTACAGAGAAATGAAAAAAGTATAGGACATCCTAATCACGTCGGCGCCAAGTGCGACGCGGAGGCTCTGGGACAGAGGATGCAGAAGTGGTAGCATTCCCCGAGTCGAAGTCATCGTCACTGTCAATCTGACACGCCCGAACCCCAGCCCGCGGGGCAGGACCCCGGGAAGCAGCTATAGATGGATCGGCAACAGATAGAGTGGCGGCACGGGAAGACGAGGGTGCAAGTACATAAAAAGAGAAAGGAAAAAAACAAGTGCAGTCAACATGTATATATGTGCGGATAAGAAAAAAAAGAGAAGGGCATACAAGTAAATAAACAAAATAAAGGTACTCACCGGGAGAGGGTGAGGATAGGGAACTCGGGGAATAGGATCCAGGTGTATATCTATGAGCATCTGGATCTTCTACCTCACTAAAATCATCAGGCCCGTGATAGTAGTGAGACAGTACTCCATGAGAACTCGGAAGGCCTGTGGAATCTGGAATGGGCTAAGAAAAGAAATGTTTTTTCTAGATAATTAAAATAGAATAAAGGAACAAAATATACTGATTTACAAGGGACATTCCCCAGGTAAAACACGAGAGCAAGAAAACCACCACTGACCAACAAACTACATAGATCTAGAAACAACATCTCAATGAAATTAGCTAGACAAATAATCTGAAAACATAACGAGAGAGACGAATGCAGAAACCAGGCTAGAAGCAACAAAACAAAAACAAACCAAAAACCTAAAGAAGACCACGAAAATAGCCAAAAAAAGGTCCTAACAATAGCAAAAATAGGCTGAGCAAAAAATCACTGGACAACAACAACCAAAAAACCAAAGCTGACGGAGCAGCAGCAACGAAAAACAACAGCATCAACGGCCAAAGGAAAACCACCAGAGGCAGAGTGGATAAACAGCCACAACAGCAGGGGGCCAGCAGTGGATGAGCCAGCAAACCCATAGCAGCAACCTGGAACAGTAACAGAGCCAAAACCCAGTAGTAGCAGCAGGGGACAAGAAACAGCAGCAACATACAAACCAAAAGCAGAACCTAGGAGCAACAGAACCCCACTGGAAGAGCAGATAACCAACCAAACAAATCATGGACAACCCCCATGGATAGGCAAAAAAGAAAGCCAAAGCACTAAAACCAGACAAAAGAAGGATCCCAAAATATATAACAGATCCGATGGGAAGACCCAACTAACAGACCCACAACAAGGCACAACACCACAACAAAAAACAAACACAAACTACACAAAAATTGTTCCAAAAACCAACAATAATGACATTTCCATGCCCCGAACACACCTACCAACCAGAATCGAATGCCAGAAACTGAACAGCAACAAGAAGCCAAAACCCAGTAGCCCACAACATCAACCAAGAGAAAGTAGAGGGACAATAGCCAAACAACATCAACACCACAGCACGACGACAAAACAAAATTAAAATACAGACGCAGGAAAGGACATTGCAGTATAGGAAAGGACTATGCAGCATCTACGGAAGGAACAACAATAACAACTGTACCAGAACCTGCAACACCCAAGAAGGACAGCTAAACCCACCCAAAAGACCAAAGCCAAATAGCATAAGAGTAGATCCGGCAGCAGCTAAATCAAAGAAGGGGTCTGAGCAACAAGATCAACACGAAACCCCCGTAGCAAGAGCAGAAACAAGAGCAAGCAAAAACAACAAGAGAACCCAAACCAATAGGGACCCAATGAGCATCTAGGAAAGAGGCCCAACAACCCTTAACCATAAGCCAACCACCATCAAAGTACTTTAGCCTGCTTCCTTCTTGGGCGATTCCAATAGCTGGAAACATGAAACACACATAAGCCAACACCAACAAACCAAACCTGAACGACAACCCCTGACCTGCAACAACTAACACAACTACACCATTAATAGGGTTAGTTACCAAAAGAGAAAAAAAGTTAATACAAATCCCAATCACAAATAATCTTACTATTGGCCTGCGACAACGAAAAGCCCTAAAGAGGGGACAATCGGTCCCGGACGGTGCTCACGATATCTCTCAACACCAAGGATCAACCCTTCCAAGAGCTTTGGAACTTCCTTAGGTTTCTCTCCCTCCATAAACCATACATCGTGGCAGAGAACACCACCCTCAAAATGCAGCACCTAAGAGATTTTCCAACACAGAGTCTGGAAAAAAGGGACACCCACTCATTCCAAGAGGACATCGTGGCTAATAACCCACACTTCGACAATAACTTACCTCACAACCATAGAGAACGGCCACTGGAAGAATAGATGGTCATGAGACTCCTCGTGGCACGAGCACAACACGCACGGAAAGGATGAACCCATCCCAAAGGACTAAAGATGGTCCCCCGTATAAAGCCTGTGACGAATCGCAACCCATAGAACAAAGCTAAATCTGGGGATATGCTTTCTACCCCAGACCAACGAGAAGCACGGGACCTTGACTCTAGACTCCCCCAGGCGGCTCCAGAGGGATTTGATGAAGAAAACACCATCCCCATTAGCCAACCAAATAACAAGGTCCTTCTTCGCATCATTCGAACGGAGATCATTAGGGATGGCCCGCTTAAGATCAATCAAATCAATGGACTGGGCTGGAGGCCATAACCACTCCCTACCTCTCACCACAACATTAACTTTAGCAAGAGGACTAAGACTAGAGTCATAACCTATTCTACTCCCCTTAGCCTTAACTATGGGACCCCACGGATGCCAGGGGTCAGCCCAAAGGAAGGTATCTTGGCCATCACCAATCTGGTACTTGATATAGGGCCTGACTAGGACACGTAATTGGAGGAGCTTTCTCCATTCCCAAGACGGCGAGCTCGGCATCTTAGCCGCCCAAAAAATTCTCTCCCTCAACAAACTAGATTTCACCCACATACACTAAAAAGACTCCTCCCCCACCGGTGATCAAAAACTACACATGCTTGGCAACCGCTGCCTTATTCCAGATGGTCAACAATTTAAAACCAAGCCCCCATCTCTTCGGCACACAAACCTCCTCCCATGACACTTTAGCCCCTGACGACTTCATTTCCCCCCCCCCACTCCATAAAAAATCTCTCATAAGACCTTCAATCACCTTGGAAACTTTTTTAGGAAGGATGAATATAGACGACCAAAAGACCTGTAACGAGAAGACAATAGAGGTAACCAACTGAATTCTCCCTGCAAAAGAGAGAGCTTTGTTCGCCCACGATGAGATACGTCTAGAAATCCTATCAATGAGGGGTTTACACTCCCTGTAAGATAACTTAGAGGTAATCAACGGAACCCCAAGGTATCTAATTGGGAGCAAACCCTCAACAAACCCCAAGATATACAAAATGTCCCTTTTGACCCCCTCATCCACACCGAAAAACAAAACATTACTCTTCTGGGAGCTAGGAGCTAAACCAGAAACCCTCTGAAAATCCCTCAACACCCCTGCACAATCCAAGCCGACTTAACATTGACCTTTAAGAAGATCATGAGGTCATTTGCAAAGCATAGATTCACAATCCTGTTCAGACCACAGCGCCAATGGAATTTAAACCCCCTCTCAAGGGATTCCTTATGGAACATGCCAGATAAGAATTCCATGGCCATCACAAATAGGTAGGGGGACAAGGGATCCCCTTGTCGCAGCCCCTTCTTCCTATTAAAGAACCTATGTAACTCCCTATTAATGCAAATCGAGAAGGACGGGGTCGTTAAACACTAACTTATCCAGGAAATAATATGCAGAGGAAAGCACATACTTCTCAACACCTCAATCATAAAATCCCATCTGATATTGTTGTATGCTTTCATAATATCAACCTTTAACGCACATTGAGGGCCATGACTAGCTTTGTGGTAATCCCGAAGCAACTCTTGAGAAAGAAGAATATTATCCAAAATATGACAGCCCTTTACAAAAGCTGATTGAGAGGGGCCTATAAGGTTATGCAACACCCTTTTCACCCTGTTGGCAATGATCTTAGAGATGCATTTGTAAATCGTATGGCAACAAGACACAGGCCGGAACTCCTGGATAGAAGAAGGGTTAGGCACCTTAGGGATAAGAGCCACCATAGTAGTATTCACTTCCCTAAACATAAACCCTATGTTAAAGAATGATTTAACAGCCCCAATAATGTCCTCACCCACAACCGACCAAGCACTTTTAAAGAAACCCACAGAGAAACCATCAGGGCCCAGAGCCTTATTGGACTTAATGGACCAGAGGACCTCCCGAATATCCTCGAAAGACACGTCTCTATCCATAGCTTGGACCTGCTCCTCAGAAAGCCTCCTAACAACAAATTGGTCTACCTCCAAAAAAGATGGGCCCGAGGAGTCATGCTCATACCCCAGAAGGTCCTCATAATAGTGTTTAATATGATCTCTAATAGCGCCTCTATCCTCAGATCTCGTCCCATTTGACAAAACCAAAGAAGTAACCCTTGATTTATTCATTTGGAGGTTAATCAACCAAAAAAAGAACTTTGAATTTTGGTCACCAAGGTTCAACCATTGGATTCTAGACTTTTACCTAAGCAAGTTCTCTTCGGCTCTGGATAATTCACCATAGAGCTTGGCCGCCTCCCTTTTCCTAGAAATCAAATCCACATCCGAAGGGTCTCTATCCAACAAGCACTGAAGGTCATCAAGAACCACTTTCTGAGCGTGGACCCGACTGTCAATGTTACTATAACACCTTCTATTAAGACACTTAAACCCCTCCTTAACAAGCTTCAACTTCTTATACACCACAAACATAGGGGAACCCACCAAATGGATACCCTATGAATCCCGAACGATGGGCAGAAACTCTTCATGATCCACCCAGAAGTCAAAATATTTAAAAGGTTTCTTAGCCCGAGACACCTCAAAGTTGAGCACCACCTCGATCGGGGAATGATCAGAAACCCCCGGGGCAAGGAAGTTAGCACTCGTTTGAGGAAAATGGGTCATCCAAGCTTCATTCGCCAAGACCTGATCAATATTTGATTTGATATGATGGGACCCGAGTTGGTTATTAGACTAGGTAAACTGGAGGCTAGAGTACCAGAGGTCCTCTAGATCTGCATTATATATGCAATTATTAAGATCCTCCATATGAGCCGGCCCACTAGGGTTCCCCCCAAACTTCTTGTGGGGAAACCTAATGGCATTAAAATCACCCAACAAAATCTAAGGAACCATGGATCCGCTAACCAAGAGGCTCTCCACCCTTGTCCGCAAGCGCTCCCTATCCGTACATCTATTCATACCATAGATGAACGAAATATCAAAGCTACGCTTAGCGTCTAACAGGGAGATCCTTGAGTGGATCCACTGATCCCCCTTGGAGAGTAACTCCATCTTTATAAAGGACGGGTCCCAACACACCCAGATACGACCTAGATCTGAGAACTCATAATTAGACTCCCTCTTTCAGCCATTGAACATCCGATTAAAAATAACATCCGCTGAATCCGACTTAACTCTTGTCTCCAAAAGGGCAATAATCTTGATCTCATGCTTCCTACTCAAAACACTAACCTCTCTCTGTTTGACCCTATCATTCAGGGCATAGATATTCCAAGAAAACAATTTTGACATAACTAAAAAAAAGCAAAAAAAGCAAAAAAACCCACACAAGAACAGAATTACCTATTTGTCTTCTGTTTGGAGCTTTTTGACTTGCTCCCCGATCCCTTTCCTTTCACTGCAAGCGTCGGCTTAGGAGATAAGGCTTCCATCACCGGAACCTCCTCCACCGAGTCATCCTCCCCACTTTGAGTTCCAACACTTTGGCTTCCCATAACAGGAGATCTCATCAGATTACTAGGTAAGACGCCCCTCCCCTAAGGAGCCCCAATATTCTGAGAAGGGACCACCCCGATACCCCTGTCCAAGATCACTTCAAGATCCTTGGCTGTTGCCATCAGGTCTACTGGTAGAATCGGGGAGCCCAGGGATGAACTCACATCAGATGAAACCTTCTCCCCAAGCACAATAGCATCAACCTGCCAAGAGCTGCCCTCCAAAAATAAGAAATCTTTCTCACATAGCTCCCCCTTATTAGATATACTTGTAATAGTCGGGCCTGTAGGGACAGCCACTCGTGGTTCCACAACTTTTCTGTTGCTACGACCTACTACCACCCAATCAGAATCATGATTAGCCTCCTCCTTTTTCTTAGACACATTCAAGTTCTGACCACACCTCTCAGTAGAGTGGCCAAAGACTTTGCATATCGTACACTTGGGGGGGAGCCAGTGGTATTCAAATTTGATGTCAATAGCCTCTCCACAACAAATGATAGAGATAACCTGAGGCAAATCACTAGCCACCTCAATTTCAATGCACACACTAGCGAAGGAGATCCTCTTCTTCGATTCAGTCGCCCTATCTAAATGAAGGGGTACACCAATGGCACTAGCAACTCTACTCAAAAATGTTATATTCTAGAACTCCAATAAGAGATTGTGAAGTTTAATCCACACCAGAATTTTAGCAAGAGGGTCCTTCGAAAGATGCATCATTCGACGCCACTATTTCAGAATGAGGAGCCTACCAGAGAAATGCCATGGCTCTCGCTCCCTAACCAATTCTAATGCCTCTTCTCCTTCAAACTTGAAAAATAAAAGCCCTTATCATTGGCTTTGACCTCCACCAACCCCTCCTGAACCCACAACTTATGGGCCATAGCTCGAACTAGAGAAAATGATAGATTAGAGTCCAGGAAGTAACCTACCAGGTAGTTCTCCCAAGCCTCACAGTCAATCAAGTCTTGTTCAATCTCCACTACCTGGGGAATGACAGGAGTGCTATTTGGAATATACTCCAACTTCTCATAAGAGAGGCTCTTATCAGTAAGTAATGATGCCCAGGTCTTCTTAGGCTCGTCCCTTTGCTCCTCATACTATAATTTCCTAGGCCGAGAGGCCCCTTGAGTCTACTCTTCCTCGCTGCTATCCCCATCCCTTCTAGAAGGACCAAACCTAGAGACCGGGGCCCTTGACCCATAGGCCCCTCTTTCCTTCGGAGCAAAAAGCTTGACCCCTTGATTGAACATGGAGTCTTTACCGAGATTGAGGCCCCAACCCAGACCTGGGTATCAAAAAAGGATCCACCGGCCTCTTCTCCCGACTAGGCACTAAGTGCTCTTCAATAACCTTCCCCTTAAGCCGATAAAGTTCTTCTGTGAGTCTCGCCACCTGACCCTCTGCAATGTCTTTGTCATACAAAGCTATTTTCAACAATAAAGCGTCCTTATCTATGTCAGAGAAGCTTTCCTCACCACCCTCCTCTTCTCCCTCAGATAACCCCATAAGGAGATCATCCACCCCCACAGTCTCATCAGTCATCAGAGCAGAACCCTCTACAGAGTCCCTTTTATGGCGCTCCCCACTTTCCTGAGTCACAGCAACCTTGGCAAAATAACCCTTACCTGAGATTAGGAAAGCCCTAGGTCCCATTTCCATTCTCTTAACAGCACCCAAAGATAAGACCGGGACATACGATGCCTTCTTTAACTCCTTTTTTACCTGAGACCTCGAAGAGAACACTAAATCTCTAATCACCATGGATAGTGGGTTAACCAATTAGGGGAACTTAGAGAAGTCGCAATCTCCAAATTTGTCATCGTAGTAGCCTTCGGGCACCCCTGAATCCCTCCCAAAGACTGACCTAAGGAGGGACCATGATGCTTCGCCGAGTCAACCTCCCCAACACCTCGAGCCCTAGCTTTCTTAAACATCTCAATGGAATTAGAAGTTTGAGCCAGGGAAAAAATAGACCCTACATCCGGGTCACTTACCGAATCTGCATCATCAACTACTAGATCATCCCTAACATACTTCATACCTTGGAGGGAAAAAGGAACACAAAAGCTTAGAGAACCAGAGGATTAAAAAGAGAAACTTGCCCTAGAATCGTCGAGAGCGACATGGGGGTCAGTTTTAGCCCAGATGATTTCTCTGCTAGGTTTTTTTTTAATATTATTTTTCCTAACAAAAGAGTGAAAAGAAATGTTAGTAAGCAGACTAACATATCTAGCTAAAAAGAAGGAGAGACATAAAATAAAGAGAAAAAAGTATGAAATACCTGCTCATTCCCACCATCAAGGCGTAGCTCATGTACGATGGGAGTGGAAATAGGAATGGGACACGGATGCCCGTAGGTGAATGTGTCCACTACCCAAGGTAATGGCGGGAAGAGAGGAACAACCGGATCTAGAGTATGGACAGTGTGAGCGCCAGAAGCAGCAGAGGTAGCACGAGTAGTCACGGCACCATGACTCGTAGCGTGACCACTAGATGCAAGAGGAATCTGAGATGACGAGGGTTGTTCGACTTGTAACTTTGCAGGAAAGACACCCATCGCGGGCATCAGAGATGCACGAGCAAAGGCACCGTATGCCCTCTCATCTAGATAATCACTAGCCTCGAAGCTGTACATTACCTCCACCACGTCCTCCAGTGACATGTGTTGGCCTAAAAGCCATTTTCAATCATGCCTTTGTTTTTGGTTTTGATTATAACAACATTGATTTGTTGCTTCT
>JAUTBS010038262.1:0-13992 GCA_032361285.1 Aequorea victoria
TTCATCAGCAAGCAAACCACCAGAAGATGTCTCCAACAGGCACAGCATACAACCACCTATAACTTCAATAGTTATCATCAAATAATATAACCAAAAGATTTGAAGGAGTAGGAACCAATAACTGGGCAAGAGAAAAACCATCCAACGTAGACCCCTCCCAGAGAGACAAGACAGACCTCCGTTGAAACACCTCACTTCCTGGGGGAAGGAAGGAAAAGATAGGCGCCAAGAATCTCGAGAGAAGGAAGAGGAAAACACCAGTCAGTTGACCAGTAAGAAGGATCACACCCAGCAGATAAGAAAAAACTACAAACAACCGGGAACAACCCACGGGATAAAACCTCTAAAGATCTGCAACAATCCCAGGCCAGTTGTAGATGGAACCTCTAGTTGGGCCCAAAACCCGGGGGATGGAAAGGGAAAAGGAAGGATCAGGCCCAAAAGACCTGAAATAACAAGGCCTTAGGCCATCACAAGCCAAAGCCTTCAAAACCCTTGTTGTCGTTGGATCCTGACATCATTCCCCATCTGCTGAGCAACACAACAAAGGCGCCTCTAAGAGGAGATAGCCCAGAAGTCGTGGATACAAGAAAAGGGATAAGACGGATACACCAAGAACTCAAGGATAGAGGACCTAAGCACCAGGTACCCAACACAATCCCGAAGCATTGCCGCAACAAAACCATCGACATATAGGACCCATCAGCCATATAGTTGCACCAAACATGGGCCCATAAAAACCAAACAATCCACAAGCACTATATAAAAAACCACCTGATTTGAAAAGCATAAAACCCAGAACCACACAGCAGGCTACCACCTCAGCCCCCTCCTAGGGAGAACTGGTAACCCTCTAATAAGCACCTCACTTCCTGGGAAAAGAAGCTAGGCAGCCGAAGACCCACCCATAGAAGACAACCTTAGCAGAGTTGCATGCCCACCTGACAAAGGTGGGTGGGATCTCAGACCGAGCCCAGAGCAGAGAGATAGATTGAAAGTGACAAGATCATCCCCAGAGAGAGAGACTCTAAAACATCGAGGGCTTAGACCATCACCAAGACAAAGCCTACCAAGCCCTATCCGCCATCGGATCTAACAACAAACAATTCATCAGCAGGTAGGCCACAAGAAGATGACTCCAACAGGAAAGATCAACATTGCCTTCGATATAAGAACTAGGGGTGATGTGGCACCTTAAAGGGCTCAAGGATAGAGGTGGTTCGAACCCCTCTCCGTACCCTACAAAACTGTAACAGATAGAATAGTCCTAGGAACCCAAAACATAGAAAGTCAGGCCAAACTATACATATCGATTGTACCTCAAGCAATCTTTGTTGTCGGTCCTATCATCATAGCCTAACAGGTGCCCAAATCAAAAGATTTTAGCTGTACCTAAGCTCCAGAAAAGTAATACGACCCTTGAACCCAATCGGAAAAATAGACCAACACAAGCCCAACACCAAAAAAATGCCAAGATTCTAGAATTTGCACAAAACATACCAAATTAAGCAAAGCTTAATTTAGTATAGCCAATCACTTACCATTACAAAACCATTACTGTAAGCCTGCACTGAGTAGCCCATCATTACCCAAGGAACCTATTGAAATTAATCCCATTGGAGCAAGAAAAAAACTTCCTCATCATGAAAACTAACCCATAGCTTTCGAAAAATAGAGTGGTATTCATAGCCAAAAATCCACTCGCCGTTGACGTCATAGTTAACCCACACGCCAAAAAATCCAGACACGTGACGTCCACCTTGTCATCTCCGAAGTGAACCCACACCCCTTCTTCGACTACTCTATCCATCAGACACCATGGATACTACAAGATAAACATAAACCAGGTTCAGGCCTCAACCTGAAACCACACCAATTTCACCGCCATCACCATGATTCATCGTCCCATAGCTCGTCTTTGACCAATAAAACACATCGGTCTGCAAAGCCAACCGACCTTGTCTTCTCCGCTTACTATGTTTTTTACTACAAAGTGATTACAGAAAATTTTGCACGCCTCTACTATCGACACCAAAAATCACAAATATTCTGTTAACTTCGACGTAAAACCCCCAACTACTAAGCTCATAACCCAAACACTCAATAGATCAATTGAAACTGAGCCTGCCATTGGAACGACGACGCAGCTCAAACACCATTTACTTTGTCTTCTTCTTCTCCACTAAGAACATACCACCAGCTTTATCATCCACTACCTTCATCGCGAGCTTCAAAAGCCAGAGCCCATCGGAGTAACCGAAAATCATACAGAAACTCTAATTGGACTAGAGAATCCAATAAAACCCTTACCGAGCATCTTCTCCTAAGTAGATAAAAAATTACAGTTGTGCGGGGGTAAATCTGCAAGGTGTTATTTGGTTGGACAAAAATGTCACCGGGTTGCCCCAAGTCTAATATGGTGGTCCTGCAAGAACGAGAAACGTAAACTAGTCGGCGGAGTGTGGCCAGAATTCCCCTCCGATGATCGGATTAGTACTGTGAGGTCAGAAGAAGAAGGTTGCAGAGAAGGGTTCTAGAGAGAGAAAAATAGGGTTTGGAGTGCATGGGTTGCGTACCTTCTCATTGTCTCCTCTCCTCCTTATATAGTGGTAGACACAACATCCCTTTGACATCTTTGTGACAGTTCTCATTTTGGTAATGGCGGCGTCTGCACCGAATTAAATGTCAGGGCGTGCTACTATCTTGTCAGAGGCATGCAGGGCATTAATGGGCATTTATGACCTGTACCTCGGTCGTACAGGCCTTGGCCAGTGTGCCAGGCCATCCTGCCATACTCCCCGTTACCGCAGCCTCATGTACTCGGTCCACTCATCCCAATACTTTGCTCAGTTCTCAACGTTATCTGTGGGTCAGGGACGGCCTCCTATATGGACGGCCAGGCAGTAACGTACCTCAGAAAGATGTTCCGGGTACTCAGTCGGGCCATTTCCCGAATTTGGGTCGGGTCCTTCTAGGTCGTTCCCTCGCTAGTTCGGCCTCCTTCAACAGTCATCGATGACCGAAGAAGACATCGCAAATTGCATGTACAAACAAGCCCGGCGCTACCAGACTGAGGTGTCAATTTCCAGACCCAAACCACCATGAACAAAATCAAAGCAACGCGTAAGTAGAACGCTTTCCGTCATCCACAAAAATGGGCCAAGTGGCGTCGATGAACACCATCCATACAATATCGGTCTCATGAATAGGATCAGTCATGAAACCCAACCACCAAGGCCGTCCAGCAAGCCCCAACAATAGAGAGGGGAAAAAATAGAGCTTCTTTTGGGTACACAATAAATCCAAGAATATATAAGATGAATAACATAAATACCTCCAACTATGGCTTTGACGGGATGATAATCCACTTTTATCTTTAATAACTAGGTCCCAAATCACATTGATAGCATTCAGGAGCCACCACTATAGCCCAGGGGAGAGCTCTTTGGTTGTCAGATTCAAATAAATTTTATATGTTGAACTTGCGAGTTAGAGATTTCTAATTTCCATTTAACTTGTGACTTGCAGGTCATAGATATGAATAGTTTCAACGTGGTCACTGAAATTGATTGGTTCACTTCTCATCAAACTTTAATTGACAACTATCGGAAGAGGAGCATAGCGAATGCCACAGAAAGCTCTAAAATTCAAATTCAAAGAGATCGACGAGATGTATGCCTACCAATAGAGACAAATTCAAGACAATCTAACCACATGGCTAATTGGTAGGCCAGTTCATCTTGTAGCACTGAGGATCAACGGGATGAGGAGCTCCAGCATGTCTTATGCGAGTATGCAGATGTCTTTCCAGATGAATTGTCAAGATCACCACCTCACCGGGAAGTAGACTTCACTATCGAGTTGCAACCTGAGACCGAACCGATTTCTATAGTACCACACCGCATGGCACCAACTAAGCTTTGGGAATTGAATGGTCAATTTCAAGAATTGATGGGAAAAGGCTTTATTCACCCCAGTAGGCCTCCTTGGGGTGCACCTACACTTTTTGCAAAGAAGAATGATGGAATTCTAAGGCTATGTATCGATTACCAACAATTAAATCGTGTGACAATCAAGAATCAGTAACCCTTACCAAGGATTGATGATCACTTTGACCAGTTGAGAGGATTAAAGTGCTTTTCAAAGATCGAACTCAAGTCATGATATCACCAGCTACAAGCTCAAGAAAAAGATATACCCAAAATGGCCTTTCAGATATACCCACAAGTGCTCTCATTTTAATCATACCAGAGTGAGACGTTGGGTACTCTGTAAACTATAGCGCGTTAAAGGAAGGTTTGGGATGTTTGTTGATGTAGAAGGGCAAGGTAGTGGACTAGGGATCTCAATAATTAAATCCTCATGAGCATAATTACCCTACCCACGACCTAGAGTTCGCAGTTATTGTGTTTGCACTGAAATCCTGATGACATTACCTCTACGGCGAACAGTTTGAACTATTCTCAGACCACAAGAGCCTCAAGTACCTGTTCACCCAAAAAGATCTCAACATGCGACAAAGATGATGGATGGAGTACTTAGAAGATTATGATTTTACTCTGTCCTACCACCCGAGAAAAGCTAACGTGGTAGCTGATGCCTTAAGCAGAAAGTCCCAAAGAATGCTAGCATGTTTGGAAGTTCAAAAATAGAGAATGATGGAAGCCCTCATCAAATTCCATCTAGAACTTACATATCAAGAAAAAAAACATGTTTCCATTCCATGGTAGCCACGCTTGACCTTCTCCACCGAGTTTTAGAACCACATAAGTATGATCAAGAGACAAAGTTTGTAATAGATCACTTGATAGCTGAAGAATCTAAGCTTGGATATTTGGTTAGCAATAACGGACGTTTAACCTTTCAAGGATGAGTGTTCATACTAGACACTGACGAACTACGAGAAGAGGTTGTCAAGGAATTTCACTAGTCACATTTTTCGGTCCATCCCAAAGAGACTATGATGTACTAGGACTTGAAGCGACAATACTGGTGGAACGACATGAAAAAGGATGTAGCATAATTCGTGGCTAGATACTTTACCTGTTAGCAGGTAAAGGTAGAACATCAAAAACCAATCTGAACTTTGCAGTCATTGGAGATACAAGAATGAATGTAGGAATATGTAACTATGGACTTCATTACTCGCTTGCCAACATTGCCACAAGGGCATGATGGCATCTGGGTCATCATTAATCATTTGACTAAAACATCTCATTTTCTATCTATTGGGACATTCTCTACACTAGAGACTTTAAGCCAAAAGTACATTTGAAAGGTCATACGACTGCACAAGGTTCCTATTTTGAGTGTCTAATTGTGATTCTCGCTTCACATCTCAATTCTGGCAAAGCTTGTAGACAGCCATGACAACTGAACTCTATTCTAGCATGGAATTTCATTCTCAGACGGATGAACAATCTGAGCATACTATTCAAACACTTGAGGACAGGTTAAGAGCTTACGTGATGGGCTTTCAAGGAAGCTGAGAAAAACATCTACCCTTGTTGGAATTTTCTTACAATAACAGCTATCAAAACATCATCAAAATACGAGGTACTGTATGGATGACAATGTAGATCACTAGTTTGTTGGACAGAGACTGGAGAAACCAGCCTATTGGGGCCAGACTTGGTACAAGAGATGATCGAGAAAGTTAAGATCATCTGGCAATGACTCGTCACTGTACAGAGTCGAAAGAAGAGTTACATTGATCAGGGGTACAGACCTTTGGGATTCCAAGTTGGATATCATGTCTTCCTAAAGATCCAACCCCAAAGTGGAGTCATATGTTTGGAAAGAAACGAAAACTCACACCATGGTTCATCAGATCATTCAATATCATGAAGAAGGTTGGAGCCGTAGCCTCGCACTATGGTTCATCAGATCATTCAATATCATGAAGAAGGTTAGAGCCATAGCCTACTGTCTGGATTTACCATCACCACTCATTGGCGTTAACAATATTCTCGATATATCGATACTACGGAATTACAAACTTGACCATTCTCATGTATTTCACTGGGAGAAGATCAAGCTAGACGAGAATGCAACATTCGAAGAAAGGCCTATCAGGATATTGGACAATTAAGAGAAGGTTTTGCTCGACAAGGTTATCCCTCTAGTTCGAGTTCTTTGGAAACATAGTGTGATGGAAGAGTCCACTTGAAAATGGGAGGATGCAATGCGGGTCAACTACACACTGCTTTTCAGAAACAAACGTACGCCTCAATTTCAAGGATGAATTTTTTTAAGGGGGTTAGATTGTAAGGTTCCAAAATTTAAAAATAATAAATAATTAAAATAATAATTTGATAATTCAATTCAAACAAATTAAACAACTAATTAGGTAGAATTAAATACGACAACGTTTAATTGGAATAACTAATCAATGAAATTCAAGAAAGTTTGAGAACCTTATTAATTAATATTGATGCTATTACAATTAAAATTTAATCAATAGCTCACAAATTCCATGATTCATAATCTAATTAATACCATATTTTGTTTAATTATTTCATTAAAATAGTTTTTTGATTAAATCGTGTTAATTGACATTCCTATGTAACCCTTTTTTTAATCAAACATTGAGGTAAAATACACATTTAATACGCTACACATATGAATCAAGATTATAATAATTACTTCATAAACATATATCATTCTATTTAATTCAAGAGAATAGCTATATTATTTTATTCTTCAAATCTTTTTATGTGCTAAAATATACATTATATCTATACATATATCTCCTTTGTAGCAAAAGACAAACACAATATTTGTCACCACACTACATGGTTGGCCACCCCATGCATTTTCCCTCTTTATATATATTTTTTAGCGTTAGTCACATCCATGTTAGAGTACATGAATTTTAATTGGTCCTATTTTTATTACCACTTTTCTGTCTCCTACATATATCTATACATAAGTGTATATACAAGAGAGCTATATATATTCATGCTTATTTCCCAATATTGAGTATGGGATAAGTAAGGAGTCATGCCATGTAAGAAGTGTAAGTATTGCATGTATCCTCATTGGACCCTTTTTTTTTTCTCCTTACAACTCCATCATCACATGCACATGGGACGCTTTTATATATATATATATATCATTCCCTCCCCTCTTGGCTTAACCATGTAGCTCCCATAATCTGAAAATTAATTTGCAAAGTCTTAGAGAGAATGAGGAGAAGAAGGAGGAGAAGAAAGAAGAAGAAGGAGAAAGAAAAAATATAAATTAAAACTTTCTCAAATGTTCTTGAATGAACCATTGAAAGTCATTGAAGGAAGAGCTTCCATACGACCACCACTTCATCCCCACCTCTTCTAATACTCTCCTAAGGTAGAAGCATCTCTGAGAAATATTTTTCTCTAAGGCCTTCTTATTGTTTGGTTACCAAGAAAAAATATTTTCTTGAAACTTTCTCATTCATTCTTTTTCTTTCTTTCAAAAAAGTAAATTTTCCTGTTTTTGTTCTAGGACCCTTAAATAGTTAAACCCTATTTTATTTGGAATTACAGATTAGTTATGAATTTCTAACTCATGTATAAACATAGTATTACCATGCTTATAGATGGCATGCATGATATAGTGACCCAAATGAGTGATTGAACAAGTTTTTGCATGTGTTCTATTCGATTTTTGTTTACTTCTCTGATTTGGTCGTAGCTATATAAAATACTTAGAGACCTTTGTTTGATTTGATTTTTTGAAGGAATCTTCATATATGTGTCTAGATGATTTTGACTTTTCCCTTAATTATTTATGACATTCTCCATTTTCGTTTTGTTTACGTACACAAACCGATTTTGCGTTGTTTAGAACTCAAACTTTGTAACATCACCATTTGTAGCAAATAACTTATTTTTTAATGAAACCTATTGTCAAACATAGATTGTGGTGTTATCTGTTAAACTCAAGTAGTATCACTCAAAAATATTTTATATAGACCGAGTTATGATTTTGTTTCCAAAGTGCGTTGAATCTAGACCACTCTAATTATTTGATTTTTAATTGAATTTACAAAAATAATTTTTGTACAAGACCAGTGAAAAAATTTCCAAAACACATTCTAGTATGTCTTTGTGAAAGGATGTAATTATTAAATAAGTATAAGTGATAGAAGGAAGAATAATTCTTGCTGTAATCAGTTAGAACACATTAGTTAGTTATAACTAATATCAGTTATAACTGTAATTGGTTAGTATGAGATGTGTGCTGTTAGTATATAAGGTTGATAACTACCTTCAATGTATTAAGGAACTGAGACTCTATTCTTACGGGATATATTGATCCACAGAGAGAAGTTCTTTCCTGCTCTAGTTCTCTTCAATAAGTAATGGGTTCTAATTTTATTAGACCTGGACAGATTCGATAAATCTGTTGTATATGCTGAATGCTCACTGTTTTGGAATTAAAGTAACTTGTCATGAAAATTCATCCTCTAAAGCAATGTTAAATCCCATACCATGCATTATGATTATGAATATTATATTATTTTATGATTTTAGTTATGTTTTCATAACGTCTTGTGGTTTGATAAACTTGTTATTCATGACATGAAGTAGCTTAAAGTATGTGTAATTTTGTTCAAAGTGCTTGAATGTTCACCGTATAATGTACCATGAATTATAATTTTAATGTTTTAATCGTTGGGTGGGACATGAAATTCAAATCACTGAGTATCGTGAGGAAAATGTGTTGATTAAATTAATGAACAGGTGTGTTCCTGAGTAATTGTTGAAATGGGCAAGTTCTTAGGTTACATGATGAGCTGAGATTCGGACCCTAGAATGACACTGACTTTGAATCATAACTCTTGAGGTAGCTTTTTTGTGGCATTGGTGGGTCGGTTGGCGAATGAACTGGAAGTTCAATGTTATGTTGGTGGTTATTGTTTCTTAACTCTGCCCTTGCATCGGGGATGTCCTTATTGAGTAAGTAACTCGACCAAGATAACATCACGATTGCAAGAATGGAGCTTGATCAGCCGAGGTGTCCATGTCTAAGTGGTCAGACTTAGGACGATCCTTTTGGCTTTAAGAATTTTAGTCTCACCTAGTTATTTGCATCTTGGGTTTGAAATTAATTGATGGATGTGGATCGTAAGTATACTAGCGAATTGCCCGTGCCTAAAGGCACTTTTTAACATAATATAATTTTGATATAATACTATGACATTTTTTTATTGTGTTTTTTAATGGGTACCTAAACAGAGAGATAGTGGGAAAGAGAGAAAGAGAAAGAGTTTGTGTTTTAAATTAGATTTGGTTTGAGCGGGAGATTTAAAGATTTTAAATTCAATCTCAGCCTTAGAATTTTGGTGAGATTAAATCTCAGCCATTAAAGATAGTTTGTGAGAGAGATATTTTAAAAATATGAGCTCCCTTATTATATAGATATAATAATAATAATTTGTATATTCGTTTTATGTTGTTATGGTAGAATTTGTACAAGTATGGAGCAAGAAAGGTAGCAGTATTCGGACTTGGTCTAATAGGTTGCACTCCGGCTGAACTGGCAAATTACGGCACCAATGGATCAACCTGTGTGAATTTTATTAACAATGATGTGCAACTCTTTAATGACCGGCTTATGTCTCTCGTTCACGACCTCAATAACAACCTCACAGACGCCAATTTTATCTACGTGGACATTGCTAAAATTTCATCGGGAGATCCTTCTGTCGCCGGTAAAGTATAAAAAAAAAATTAATTAGTTATTTTATTACGTATCTGATTCAATATTCATCTAGACAAATTAGTCATTTTGCTTCGGTAAAATAGACAAAATGTTACATTAAAAGTATCTTCAACATACTCTCTGTATTTAGTTTTTTGACTAAATTAATTATTTAGTGCTTCATAAGGTTGTTTATTACATTAGTTATTTTGTAGTTTACAGTTTTAATTAGTTAAATTTAACTAGTTATTGAAGGTTAGCCAAATTAATTTGATCAATAAAAAATATGGCATATTGTCACACCCACTTCCCTGAAGATACGTTTACCTGTTTGGAGTAATGCTACACAAACTCATCTGAACAAAGACTTAACACATAAACTAAAGATGCACTTCGCGTCACTATTATCCATTCATTTATTCTAAAAAGTCATAAAGACTATCATACAAAGACCGAATACCCGCAAGACTTGGCACACTGAAACAAAAATCCTCATTTATTCATACAATATGATTTATTATGTTTTCATCAAACATCTTCATAAAACAAACTCCGCGTTTGAGTGAACCAATTATCAACTCCGTTATCAATAAGAAAACTTTCTTTGAAAAAAACATTTATGAGTTCATTCATCCAGTATTATATCAAAATATTTCAAAATAATAAATATTCATCACATTTTATTATAATATAACTATCCACTCTTACCTCATTTGAGCATTTCAAGGTCCACCTTTTTTAAACCTGAGGCGTCGCTACTCCGTTCGCGGCTACTCCTCCGGCACTTAGGTTTCATAACAACCCATGAATAAGAATCGATTTATTTCTCATATGTATATATGTATGAGAACATCTAATATCTCTTAGATGTACTTAAGATGACTTCATTTTTTAAGCTTACAACATTCTCCTTCATAGGTTTCTGCAACCCAATCTCTTGCCCTCTTGGTAAAAAGGACCAATTGAATTTTTATCATATTAATAATACTCTTGTATATGTTAATCATTCATTAGAGTTTCTAAGAACTCAAATCCTTAGGCTTAGGTTCTTTATTCCACTTGGAACACCATTTCTCTTAGTTTTTCACAAAATTCAAATTCTGCCACCTCACTTAGAAATTCGAAATAAATTGGTAAACCTCTCTGACATTTTTGTTCAATATTTTTCACAGCTAGAATAAGGTGTTAGACAACTGTTTCATGAAGGGATCAACTCCCAAATCCCTCTGGAAACATGTCTAATTACTTTTACCGAAAATAGACTCCATTTTCGTTCCCTATTTGGGAGAATCTTAATTATCTAAAATCGGTCCAATGAAAATGAGTTTTATAACTTTTGGGTGACAATATATCCTTAGACCTTTCTTTTGATATGTGGCTCGTATCTAGGGGATTGTTATAGATTTAATTAAAATTTTCCAAAGTTGGGTATGAATCTGCCTTCCTTGTACCCAAAAATTAAAAATTAGGGTTGGAGTATTAAATAATCTTTTCAAATCTCAATAAATATCATACATGTTCTACACATATTAATATAATCCAAAAAATTCTATAATTGAATTTACTTTACGGTTTAAGTCTATTTACACATTTTTGTTCTTAAAATCTTAAAACATAATTTTAGAAATACTCCATGAGTTAGGTTGTTTCTTGTTTCTAGGTGTGTTCTATCACCTTCCTTTTTGATCTAAGTTTCAAAAACATGATTTATAGGCGGTTTAAGATGTAATTCATCAAGAACTTAAGAAGTTATATTCAAGAGGTACTAATCTTTAATGATGACCATGGTATGGGATCTTTCTTTGCTCCTTCTTCTTCTTCGTCCTCTCTCTCTCCCTCTCTCTCTCTCTCTCTCTCTCTTTCTCTATCCTTCTCCTCTTGCTCGAAAATGAGTAGAAAAAAAATAGGATTAAGGCCCCTTTATATAGGCAAAGGTTTGGTGATAAAATTATCTATTTACCCTTCATTTAACTTAATCTTGATTTCCATTTAACTTAACCACCTTCTAACTAGGGTTTGATTGCTTTTGTTAAGTTAAATCCCAACCATGGATGATTTTTTCTTTCCTATTAATTTTCTTTGCACATCTTCCTTCATTTTTTTTTTCTTTTCTTATTTGAATGAAAAATTATCCCATCAATCTTCTCTCCTCATATGAGAGATATTTGTGCACATATATATGTGTATTTATATGTGTATATTTGAGGATTAAAGACTTATTTTATGAGGAATCCCAAAACTATAATTTACCTCATGTATCTCACCTTTTTCTTTCTTTATTTCTTATTTTGTTTTTTTTAAATAAAATAAATTAAATGTGTCACATCACATTACCTCTCTTACCATGGAATTATACATGTATGTGTACACTTTGCTTGCAAGAAAATATTTGGAAGAAAAATCTTTAAAGATCACATCATCCTTATTTTCTCTCTTTTTTTTTATTCGAAAATTATGTCACATTATTCCTTCTCTCCAAGGAGAGATTTTTGGTCCAGCCTATATATATATTATTTTATTATTTTATTTCACTTTATAATTATTGAAGACTAAAATGAGTTTGGGTCAAATTTTTTTTTAAGCTTATTCTTCTTACTTGGCCCCACAAATAATTCTCATAAATATTTTGGTTCATGAAAAAATAAAATATTAGACCCACATCTTAATTCTATGTTTGGGCCTATTTGAGTTTTAATTTGTTTTTGGGTATCATGGATTAGCTTAAGTTTATTGGGCTAATTTCATTTCTTTTATTTTGTGTCTCTCATACATTGAGTTTTATTCTATTTATTTGGCTCATTTATAAAGTTCTTATAATATTTTGGGTCTTGAATTTAGTTCACTAATTTTTTTTTACCTTTTGGCCCGTCTTAATTTTTATATTTGGGCCTTATTTGGTTCATGGCCTAATATTAAGCCTTTGGACATGCAACTTTGTTAATTGGGCTTAAAAAAATAAAAATTGGGTCTTATATAATTCTTTTAACCCAATGTCCCAAATTAATTTCTTTTGGGGCCTTAATTAATTCTTAGGCTCTAATAAATCAATTTTTAAGATTTAATTCTCGGGCCTACACTTAGCCCCTTCGTCTTTCATCTTTGGGCTTTTATATCTTCTTAGCTTTTATTTCGGCTTTCATAATCTTATATGAGCTTTCTTTAATACTTGACTCAACACTTGAATTCAATTTTTCTTTACAACTTTAGTTGTTTTTGATATATATAAATATATATGTATTATCACTAATAACTTGGATTTAAGTTGTTGTCGTGTTGTTAAATTATTTATTAATCATTAAATTAGTATTATACTTAGTATCCTAACAAATTATATACTAACTCGTGTGGGTGAGGACCTCTTTTATTTTTCATAGCAACCAACTCAATTCAAAATTAAAAGTAAAGTAAAGATTATTCTCCTTTTTACACAATTGTCTGACAAAGACAAAAGCATGAGCATACAAATAGGGCATAGATCGGCCCTGTTAAGCCGATATTGAGTGCAAAATGGGCTCACTTTTATGATTTCAACCGTTTATTTTAATTTTTTTAGTACGGAGATCATTTACGAAAAAAAACTAAGTTGATAAGATATTATTAAGTGTCTCATCAAATTATATTTTTTTTTTAAAAATAACGGCGATTATACATTTATTGTTCATTTTCTTAAAAAAAAAATATAATTTGTTCAGATACTAAGCAATATTAGATTAATTTGATTTTCTGTATGAATGTTCTGCGCATTGATAACAATAAAATGAACGGCTCAAATTATCAAAATGTGTCTACATGGGTCCAAAATTAACCAAACGAACCGATCCAATTTCCTTTGATAAATTTATCAAATAGTACTAATTTCTATTAAAAGTTATAATTACAATCACTTTGGCTACAATCTACATGTTTTGTCAAACCTAATAACTTTTATTGGTTTTCAGGTATTACGGTTACAAATGCTCCGTGCTGTGTCGTATCGTCGAATGTGGGAAAGGGACAATGTGCTCCAAATCAAGTTCCGTGCATGAACAGAACCATCTATGCATTCTGGGACGCATTTCATCCCACCGAGATCGCGAACGAGCTCATTGCTGCCGGAACAGAACCATATTTGACTGCATTGCTATCCCCCTAGCTCCGTTCATCTCTGATGAAGGGATTCGTATTGAATAATCATGAACCAAGGCTTAGACGCCATTGCGCTTGAACATGTAGTGGCTGATCTTTTTTAATATCACTGTGTCATTATAAGAGGCCTAAGAGCCTCTTTGTTTGTTAATTTGGCTGAATGGACAACAAATATTATTC
>JAUTBS010038373.1:0-13989 GCA_032361285.1 Aequorea victoria
AAGAAGACTGATCATCAAGAACATTCATTACACTTCAACAACCAAGAGAGCAAGCTCATTACTGATATACTCTGTTTTCTCTCTAATTTGTACTCTCTCTCTCTCTGTTCATTCATTGTAAACCTCTGAGAGATCTTTGATTGTAAGAGAGAATCACTTTTACTGTAAACTCCACACTCTAAGGAGTCTCTATCCTATGATCTGTAAGGCTCCTTTTTTCCATAGAAAGAAGGTACTGCTCTTTACCATAAAAAGAAGGTGCTGCTCTTTGCCATAAAAAGAAGTGGTTATGATTCACCAACTGAAGAATCAGGTGTACGTGGCTTCGATTTGCCCATCCAAGAATCGGTTTTAGTAGATTCAAAATTCTCAAGGCTCTTGGGATGTGGATGTAGGTCGAGTTGACCGAACCACTATAAATTCCGTTTGTATCTCTTTCCCTTAAACTCTTTATTTATTGTATTCATACAACTGGTTTTTAACTGATCTTAATAATCAAAGATTTTTTCAAAAAGATACTAAGTTTTCCTAACAACCCATTCACCCCCCTTTAGGGTTGATAATTGGGACAACAGAGATTTTGCAACGTGGAGAAATGACCTTTTGTAGTTAGTTGATAGTGAGGCCGACCTTGTTGGAGAGAATCCGTATGGCTCAACAGGATGATCTTCAACGCAAGAGAAGTGTTGAAGAGTTGCACAAGGGAGAGGCTAAGGATTTTAGCATCAGTGATGATGAAATTCTTAAATTCAGAGATCGTGTTTGCATACCTGCCAGTAGTGAGCTAAGGAATGAGATTATGACCGAAACTCATAGTTCTCGGTATAGAATTCATCTAGGAGGTACTAAGATGTATAGAGATCTTCGGGAGCATTTTGGTGAAACGGCATGAAGCGGGATATAACAGAATTTGTAACGCAGTGTCTTACTTGTCAGCAGGTAAAAATCGAGCATCAAAGACCATCGGGAAAACTTTAACCTTTACCACTACCCGAGTGGAAGTGGGAGAATATCAAAATATATTTTGTGTCTGGCTTACCTCGTACGCGTAACGGACATGACGCTGTTTGGGTGATAATAGATCGACTTACGAAGTCAGCACACTTCATCGCGATCAGGATGACACATACCTTGGATTGTTTGGCACAATTATATGTGAGAGAGATTTTTAGACTTCACGGTTCACCTATTTTGATTATTTTGGATCGCGATCCACATTTTTTTTATAAGTTTTAGAGTGCATTGCAGATTACTATGGGTACTCGGTTGGGTTTCAGTTTAGCTTATCACCCGCAGATCGATGGACAGTCGGAGAGAACTATTTAGACATTAGAGGATATATTGAGAACTTGTGCGTTAGAATGAAAAGGTAATTGGGATGATCAGTTAACACTAATGCAGTTCTCTTATAATAATAATTATCATTCAAGTTTGGGAGTGGTACCGTATGAAGCTTTGTATGGCCAAAAATGTAGGCCCCCTTTGTGTTGGTATTAAGTTGGAGAGAGACAACTTCTTGGACCTGATCTAGTGGAGGATGTGACTCAAAAGATTGTCACTATTTGGAATAAGCTTTTAGCAGCTCAAAGTCGACAAAATTGTTATGCTAATTTATGTAGGATAGATTTAGAGTTTTTTGTTAGAGATATTTTATTTCTCAAGATCTTACCTTGGAAAGGAATCATTTGCTTTGGCAAGAAGGGGAAGTTGAGTCCCCGATATATTGGACCTTTCGGGATTTTAGACCGTGTTGGTGAGGTTGCTTATTGTGTGGCTCTGCCACCTAGTCTCACCGGGGTACACAATGTGTTTCATGTATCGTTGCTGAGGAAGTACGTCTATAACCCGACACATGTGGTAGATTATGCGCCACTTCGAGTTCGTGAAGATTTGACCTATGAGGAGCAACCCGTGCAGATTCTTGATACTAAAGACAGTTTTATGAAACAAGCAGATTCGTCTCGTCAAGATCTTATGGCGAAATCATAAAGTAGAAGAGGTTACTTGGGAATGCAAAAATGAGATTCGCGAGCGGTATCCTCATTTATTTTCTCAAGGTTAGTATTTTAATTTAGAGGACAAAATTCTTTTAAGGGGGGAAGAATGTAAAATTCGGTAATTTAATAACAAATTATTAAAAATAAAATAATTAATTAATTAATTAAAATAACTAACTAATTAAGATTTAATTAAATAAATTCATATTCTGAAAACTTTAAAATAATAAAGGATATAATAATAATTATGATATTATAAATGGAATAAAGAAAGAATGAGACAAAAAGGGAAAATAAAAAAAGGAATTGGCTGTGCATATGAGATGAGCGCTGGTGGTTTGTATTTTTAGAAGGATAAAATCAAAGGAAGGGAATCATGGGTGTGATCCCTGATTATCAGATGACAATCCTTTATAAACAGGATCTTCTCTCCCTCTATCCTCACCACCATCCCTGATATCTCTCTCTGCAAATTTCCTCTCTCTCTCGATTGCTCCCCTCTGCCCAGAACCGCTGCTCCGCAGCCACCACCGCCGAGCAATACCACCACCACCAACATTGGCATTGCCAACCGCTGAGCAACGCCATCACCATCACCATCACCATCACCATAGTGATCTCTGGTTAGTCTTTCCCACCTTCTGTTTTAGTTATATACATATATATATATATATATATATATATATCACATCGTTAAATAATGGTTTAGTTCTCGATTAAAAGGTTTAATCTTTAAGGATTCGAACCTGTGTAGATATATGAATATATCACACACATAAATTGAAAAAGGAATTAAGATACACATATATATATTGATATATATATTTATTACCCGTGATATATGATATATATAACAGAGATATATATCACAGAAAAACCATGTATACAATATACCTTGAAAATATATACGTTTATGTATTTAAAATCTTTCAGAAATATGATAAAATGAATATGAATAATAAACCATGAAGAAAAGAAAAAGAAAAGACCCTGGAATCAGAGATTTCAGCCATTAAAATCTCTGCTTCGAAACTTTGGGTCGACTCACGCCCTGTAGCAGCTGAGTCCCGTCGTCAGTGAGTCAACACACATGGAGGGTGAGTCGACTCATGAAGCTAAGCCCTCGGTTATTTAAAGCCTGCTACCCGGGGTCGACTCATGGACCACTTGAGTCGACCCATGACCACCTGCCTCACCTTGGGTCGACTCACTCATACCTTGGGTCGACTCATGACCTATTTTGGTCGATTGAAGAGAAGTTTCTTCGGCTCACTTTGCCTTGGGTCGACTCACCATGCCTTTGGATCGAATCACAGTCACCTGTTGCGCCTATGCTTTGGTTCCTACCCCTTTGGGTTGACTCACATCTCTTTAGGTCGACTCACAGTGCCTTATGCCTTAGTTTTTCTACCTTGGGGTTGACACATGCCTTCGCTGCATCGACCGATGGTGACCTGAGAGAGTTGAGTCGACTCACAAACCCTTTGAGTCAACTCACAGTCACCGATTACCATGACTTGCTATCTTGGGTCGACACACAGCCTCTGTTGTGTCGACTCATGGCCACCTGAGATACTTGGGTCGAGTCACGAGCCCTATGAGTCGACTCACAGTCGCCTGTTATGCATATACCGAGACCTTTTATCTTTGAGTCGATACACGACCTTGCTATGTCGAGTCATGGTTACCTGTGGTGACTTCTTGACCATGAACCTCTCTGATGCGTTGACTCACATGCCTTCTAGGTCGACTCACAGAACCGAAAATTCTTAAAAAATATTCATGTGTTAAGCCTAAAGCTTAGGCTCTGTTTGGGTATCAGTTTAAATCAATTAATAATTAATTTAATATCTGGAACAAACTTTAAAGCCTATAAATGGGGAAAGAGTCTGTTTAATAGGTATAAATAGTTTTATTAGCTTTGTTTATGAATTATGATGTATTGTATTACATAATCAGGGTGACGAGCATTCTTACATTTTCTTTCTGTTGCATTTGAGCTTGCTTTGGATATCAGGTGAGTGGATTGACATGCTACATACTTTCAATAAAATTCCTGTATTTCCTAAATTGTTTTGAAAAAGAAATGCATGTGTTTTAAATACTTTTAAATGATATCGTATGATATTCTCTTATAAAATCATGGTACAAATATTTTACAAGTTTTTGATTCCTATATATATGGTGCGATTATGAGATATAATTCTTGGGAAATGAAATGAAAAAGTCCAGGGGAAAGCCCACTATGGAGGTGACTATGGCCAGCTAGGGAACAAATCTGGTCTGAATCTCGTGGTGACTCTAGTTGACTCAACGGTTAAGGAACAGCCCGGGTGCATTCGGTGACCTTAACCGGGATTGTTTAGGGAACAAACTTAGGCGTCAACCTGTGGTGACTCTATTTTTGATATTGAATCCAATGGGCCGAGGCTTTCCCGAGTTATGATGTGACATTGGTTAGTATGTTATGCTCAGACTGTTCCTGTAGCAATTGATTGATGCTCACACTCTTTGATGAGCATATCGGTATACCATTACGATATTGACATATTTATGTCCTGTGATTATTGAGGTCACCTCTGATATCCAGTTTGAGATATTGGCGACTCGTATTGATAACGAGACCATGTGAAAAAAGATATATATTTTTATGAAAGAAATGATGGGTTGTATGATCGCCCTTTTGTTATGCAAAAAAATGATGAGTTATGTGATCGCCCTTTTTGATTATACTGTATATCTCATACCATGATTATGTTTGAAGTACAATATATTTGAATACCCTATTTTGAACTGTATTCTATTATGCATGTTTCTATTCACCAGCTTTAGCTAACGTTGTAAAATTAAACATTTTAGGTAACCAGTGATGAGGCTAGATGATGGATTCAGTAGTTTCGTGGGATCCAGGAATAAGACCTCTTACGACATGCATTTCGCTTCTGCATTGATTACATTGTTATATGATTATGAGTTGTTGAGATATTATGGGTTGTTCGGCCCACGTTGATTATTATAGATTTTATCTGATTAAATCCCTTGCATTGGTATCTTTTAGCATAATGTTAGCTAATTGTATATTCAGGCTTTCTTGGATTCATTGGACCAAGGCCCATGATCCATAGCTGGTCACCTTTCCCGAATTGGGGTGTGATAAGCAATAACCAAGCTAACAATGCTACCAACTCCATAACAACAATCTCAAAAATCAACCTCCTTAACCCTCAGCCAGGTCAGTCCAGTCATCCCTTCCAACAAAGAAACCATAAAAAGGGTTTTCACTCAGTTGAATGTGCCGGTCTCCATCATATTTACCAGGATGATGGAGAGAGGACATGTTAAACCTCTTGAACAAACTTATTCGCTAGATCCACTTCTACCCAGATATAATTCCATGTAATATTGTCATTTTCATCAAGAACACGGACATTTGATTAACAACTGCTTTAAGCATGCTTACATTCAAACCATATGGAAAAGGAGAGATGGCATCGCAAAACAGTGAATAATAGATACAGATACAGACAAAATAGAGGCATGCAGGTGGAAGAAAACTTACAATGGAAATATAGACCATACATAAAATGTGGTGCGTGCCATCTTTGGCCTCTTGAACATGGCGCGCGACATCATGGCATGGTGCACGTGTCATATTGAGGATCAGAAGACCTACCATTTTATTGAAAATAGTGTGCTCATGTGTTATAGTGTCTTAAAATAGAAATGAAAATTCGCATAACATACTGGGCATAAGATTTATTAAAGGAAAAACACCCAAAACATACAACCAACATAAAGAGAGGAACTACACACATTATACATCTTTATTCTATAACTCGTGCATTCTAATAAAAGGTCAAATCAGGAGAAAACATACATACTCTCATTCAAAGGGGAACATGGTAAAATTAATTCAACTAAAAGGATAAATTACTGGCACAAAAGTCATTATGAATTAGTAAAACAGAAAAGCAAGATACAGAGCAAAAAAATTAACTGGAACTTGCAACAATGTGGCGTACGCAATATAAACATGGCACATACCACATATAGAGATGGCACACGCCACCATTCAAGGGTGGGCACACCATGTTACAGTGTTCAAAAACTTCTATTTTGACAAAAATAGTTGTTATTCGAAGAATAACCCTAGAGCGGGGGTAAATATGGTCTTTTAATTTTTTTTAGTTTAAAAATGATTTAAACAATATCAGTAATATATATATATATATATAGATATATACTTATTCACAGATAATTATAATAGCAGTAAAAAGATTGAGATAGAGAGATGACACCGTAGTTTTTATAGTAGTTCGACTATCCCAGCCTACGTCCACTCCTCAAGCTTCTCTTGAGATTTTTTTACAATGTGAGAGCACTTACGGGTGTGTTTCAAACATTTTACAAGGTATCACTAAGCTGCATTCCAAAGCCACCAGGCTTCTAGCACTTGTGATTTCTGCTTCAACTTCCTACAGAAGACTCACCAAGCTGCGTTCCAAAGCCTTCAGGCTTCTAGCAGTTGTGATCTAATGTTTCAAGCCTTTTGAAAGACTCACCAAGCTGCATTCCAAATCCCTCGAACTTCTAGCACTTGTAATCTTTATTTTTGTGTACTAATTCACACACAAAGTGAAGTACAAGGTGATTCATCCTTACTTTTACAAGAAGTTGTAACAAAAGAAATACTCTCTGTGAAGAGTTGATTTTTGCACTGTAGCACTGTGAAGAGAACCCACAAGCAAGATGATGAATAGTAGTTGCTGGGTTTTTTCTAAATCAATGATGAGAGAATCTGTTTCTGATCTTGAATGAGTGATACAAGATTTCTCTTTTCTGTTTTTGATTCCTCTCTTGGAAAGAGTGATTGATGGAAAGATACTCTGATCTGGTGTATATTGGGTTTCTCTCTCTAGATATTTATTTGTATGGTCAAGTCTGTTTGATCCTTGAGAGATCATGCATTTATATAGGCATTTGCTTCAATCTTTGCAATGAGTGATTCTGATACTGAGGAGTGCTTGCAATAAATATTTGCTTTTTGTTGTAGAGAATATCTTGTAATTAATTTTTGTAATCTTGATTTCTCTTTGTCAAAGATTTGAGGCATCTTCTTGGAATTACTACTGAAATAAATCTCCATAAATACTCCTGGATACTTATAGTCGTTGAAGATCAAATTCTGGTATTTAATGCTCTAAGATATAGCCATTTTTCTCCATATTACAAAAAAATAGCTTCAGCAATTTTTTGGGTCGACTTAAATAGAGTTTGGGTTGACTCTAATTGCTTCTAGAGAATACTACCTGTTGCTGGGTTGACTCACTGATGAGTTGTGTCAACTCAAATGACTTGGGAGGCTAATGTCTGCTTTTGGGTTGACTCGCTGTTGAGTTGTATCGATTCAAATTACTTCTAAGGCTACTGTCTATAGTTGGGTCGACTCACTGTTGATCTTGGTCGACTCATAATGGATGCTGTGCATTGGGTCGACTAAGAGACGTTCTGTGTCAGCTCCAAGTATCTAGGCCGACTCAAACATCACTTGGGTCGACTCACTGTGTTGTTTTGTACTTGAGTCAAGATCTGGGTTGATGTACATCGACACTTGCATGTGTTCTTGAGCTTGGGTTGACTCACAGTGTACTTGGGTCGACTCATGATATCAAGATAGGTGTTGGCTTGATGTGTGAGTTGACATAGATCGACTCTGGTAAGGTCTTTGAGTTTGGGTCGACACACTGAGATATTAGGTCGACTCAAGGTGGCATGTAAGGCGCTGGGTTGATGTATAAGTCGACTTTGGCAAAGTCTTTGAGTTTAGGTCGACACACTGAGGTATTGGGTCGACTCATGAAGTCTTTTGAGGCGCTGGGTCGATGTCTAGGTCGACTCAGGCAAGGTTTTTAACTTGGGTCGACACCAGAGGATAAGAGGCATTTGGGTCGACACAAGGAATGGGTGGGTTGACTCAAGGCTACGCCTGTTAAAACTATAGAGAGTTTTTTTGGTTGGGTCGACTCATGAGAGACTTAGGTGGACTCAATCCTTCGCCTGTTAAAGATATAGAGAGCAAGATATTGTGTGGGTCGACTCAACAAGGACTTGGGTCGACTCATTTGCATTCCTGTTAAAAAGTACTGTGATTTTTTGTATTTGGGTCGACTCAAATGAGGGTGTGGGTCGACTCAAAATACTTTGTTTTTGTTCTGGTAATTTAGGCTCTGTTTAGGGGTGGTTTATTGGTTAGGCTTTGTTTGGAAAAACATTTAAATACTTGTTTTAGTACCTGAAATTACTTAAAACCATGTCAAATACAAAGTTAACCCCTATATTAGGAGTTAACCTATTAGATAAATATTTAATTATATTTTGATGTTTAAGTGAAACAAATATAACAATAATTGCGATATTTTGAATATGATTAATAAACATATTGTTTGAAATCACTTAAGGTTTAAAATAGTTTTGTTTGTTATCATTATAATCTATATTTAATTCGTTAAAACCTTAGAGCTAACAATCTCTCCATTTTTTATGATGACAAACATTGTTAAGAAAAGTTTTTGCAAAAGTGATTGATTTTGAAAAAGTTCCCCCTTAAGAGGTGCTTCCTATTATGAAAGATTTTTTTACATATTTCAACACAATAGTCCAATCAATCACAAGTATTCATATGTACCAATCTTAATCATTCAATGTATTAAGATGTTAAGCATTCAATTTAATGTTTTCAATTCTAATATATCAAGTTAAAACTCATATACCAATTTAAACAAGTTAAACATATACTTTACGTTAAATCTCATATTCCAACTTAACGTTAAATTTCATATTCCAATATTTTCTTAACATTCTTATAGTTTCTTCCCCTTTGTTATCTCAAAAAGTGAGGGATCGAGAAGTTTCTTATTTTTCTCCCCCTTAAGAAAGGAAAAAATGAAAATGTGCATAAAGAGAAAAGAGATACCAATAAATCTCAACACAAAAAGATATGTTTATAACTCGAATGTTGTTCTGAATGTACAGCCCATAAAAGAAAACAAAGAGAGAAAGAAAGAAAATCAAAGAAGATTGACATCCAGTTTCGTTGTCCGGTGGGGTCTTTTAGGTGTTTTGGTTGATAGTTTTTTGGTGGAGCGTGCGTGGGCTTCTTGGCGTTGAAGGGCGTCAAAGATGGCGGCATTGCGAGCTTCTTGCTTCAGTTGCTTCTTGGATTTTCCAGAGGCTTTCTCTTTTCCTTTTCGTGAAGCTTGCTCGGTTGGAGAAGTTGTGGCAGCCCAAAATTATTCAATAGATATCTCGGTGATTTTGATTCCTGTGGTTGGAATAACTTCTTGTTGTTCACGTTGTTCATGTTCGTTGCATTCAACCGGAGTTTCAAAGAGAGTGTCGAGCCAGTCTATAAAGTGATTTATTTTGAGTAGGATGATATTTATTTTACCGGTTGTCCCATCCTTGTATTCCTTATGAACACTCTTGATTAGGGTAGTATCGACATTGATGAATTTGGCAATACTCTCCTTCAAGGACATGTCGATATCGTATCCGGCTCAGTAAACATTGTTTATGGGGAGATCGAGTTTTTGTACTATTTAGTTTAGTCGTCGTTGTTTTCCAAGTAAGTCGAGTTGTAGTTCTTTGTTTTTGTTGTTTTGGGTTTCAATGATAGAAATTTTGTCATGTAGATGTTTGATTTCTTGTGTGGATGTGAGGTGTAGGTCTACAAGAAGTTTTATTTTATTTTTCATTTCCTCTATGCCTGAGGACAGAAATGGAGAAGGGAAAGGAGGAGGAGCAGAGGATGATGGCTAGTCATGGGTAGGAGCTGACTGTTGGTCACTGTTTGGAGGAGGTGGAGCAGTGTGTTGTTTATTTGTTTCAGTGGACATGGCAATGGCTTAGGGGTTTGTGTCAATTGGAGATTTGACCCATTGGCCATCTATTTCAACAAGTCTCATCCTCTTCAGGGTCGACTTGTTGTACGTGTGTATATGATGAAAGGGAATACATAGAGTGTTTTTGAGGTTGAGATTGAGGTGTTTAAAGAGTATGGTCAAGAGCATGCCATGTGGAATGATGTTTTTCTTCGTTCTTGCTCCCTTCCACATGTCAGAAAGGATAAGGTATCCTAACTCAATAGGTTCCTTGTGGATGATGCACCACATCATAAATAACTGGATAAATGTGACATTTCTAAATTTCCCACCTTGGGGCAAAATAATGTGATTCACCATATGGTGAAGAATTCTGTATTCAGGGAGTAGAAGGTTGGCATCAAAAATTTTGTCAGGGTTTATGTTTGAACGACCTGTAATCAGTGTGATAAAGTCCTCAATGGGAAAGTTTGGGTAATCGTAGCATTTTTTGTAGCAGTCTAACAGGTGGGTACCGGTTGGGGCTTCTATCATTTGATTGATAAGAGAAGCTCCTAATAAAAATTCTTTGCAACTCACTCAACATTTTAAGAAGAATTCTTATTTAGTGTTATAAGGACTCATGTGGGCATAGACTATCCGATAAAGTTCAGGATACACCGGTTCTTTAATGGAGGCAAAGAATTGTCATCCCATCTCAGTGAACCAGATTGAGAACTGCATTCCAATTTTATCAAATAAATTAAAATCGATGCATCTCCCATCAGGGACTTGTCTTGAGAGAAAGGTTTTGTTGTACCTATCTTGGATTACGTGGTCTTTACACACTTGGGTGGCCGAAGAGGGAGTTAGGATTTTCTTGCTATTCTTCGTCCTCAAGGACCCTTCTCCTTGCTCAGATGGTTATTTCTTAGATCTTCTGGGGAGAATTGAAGGTTCCATCGTTGAATTTGAGTTTCGGATGATGAAGGATGGAGATTGTGAAAAGTTTGTCGCAGAGCTAGGGCTTCGTCCGACGAGCTATTGCAGCAGTGATTTGTTTAGGTGATGGAAGAAACGTCAATGGAGATGGTTAAGGAGAGAGGAGATAGGTGATGATGTGATGGTTTTGCAGAGGTTGAGTCGATAAGGAAAAACAGGGGTTGTCTGGTTTCGACTCGCGAGAAAGAGGGAGAGAGAGAATTTAGTTTTTGAAATAAAAAATTTGGGCATCAGAACTTTTATATACCCGAGCATTTGGGTCGACTCATTGAATCTGTGAGTCGACTCAAGTAAGCTATAGGGGATTGGGTCAACTCAAAGTCTTCGTGAGTCGACACAAGAAGGAGAATTTTAGAAAAGCGATCTAAGAGTCGACACATGTGGGACAGTGAGTTGACTCATTGTCTAACAGAATCCGTGAGTTGACTTAAATTTAAGGTGGGTCGACTCAAAGGACTTATATTTTGAGTCGACTCAAACTTGTTGTGAGTTGACCCATGAAAGGAAAAATTAATAATTTTGATCTTTTTAGTGCTTTTTCATGGATTTAGCATTCCTAATTCATTTTTTATGTAATTAAACTGTTCTTCATTCAAAGGTTTGGTGAATATATCTCCTAATTGGTGTTCTGTGCTTATAAATTCTATTAATATATCTTTCTTTTGAACGTGACTTCTTAAAAAATGATGTCTAATCTCTATGTGTTTAGTCCTAGAATGTTGAATAGAATTTTTAGACAGACTAATTGCACTTGTGTTGTCACATTTTATTGAGATTTTATGATATTTTAAATTAAAATCTTTCAATTTTTGTTTCATATAAAGTACTTGGGCACAACGACTTCCTACGATAATGTATTCGGCTTTAGTGGTTGAGGTAGCTACAGAATTTTGTTTCTTACAAAACCATGAAACTAGTGAATGTCCTAGAAAGTGGCATGATCCACTAGTGCTTTTACGGTCTAACTTACAACCGGCAAAGTTAGCATCCGAATAGCTTATCATATCTAGGGATGTGTCTTTGGAATACCATAATCCTAAGTTAATTGTTCCGATTAGATATCTAAAGATTCTTTTTACAGTAGTTAGGTGTGATTCTTTTGGATTAGATTGATATCTAGCATATAAACATACACTAAACATTATATCAGGACGACTAGCAGTTAAGTATAAAAGGCTACCAATCATACCTCGATACTTCTTACTGTCGACTGATTTTCTTTTTTCATCTTTGTCAATCTTTGTTGATGTGCTCATAGGAGTCTTACAAGGCTTTGCATCCTCCATTTCAAACATTTTTAGTAACTCTTTTGAGTACTTGGCTTGATTAATGAAGGTTTCTTCTTTTGTTTGCTTGATTTGAAGTCCAATAAAGAAGTTGAGCTCACCCATCATACTCATTTCAAATTATTCATGCATTGTCTTAGCAAACTCTATGCACAAACTTTCATTAGTGGCTCCAAAAATGATATCATCAACATAGATTTGTACTAGAAGCATGTATTTATCTTTTTGTTTAATAAAGAGAGTGAAATCAAGTTTTCCTCTAGAAAACTCATTTTGAGTTACGAATCCACTTAGCATTTCATACCATGCTCTAAGAGCTTATTTTAACCCATACAAAACTTTTGATTATTTAAATACATGGTCAGGGTATTTATGATTTTCAAAACCAGGAGGTTGCTTTACATATACTTTCTCGTTTATATAGCCATTTAAGAACGCGCTTTTAACATCCATTTGAAACAGTGTAAAGTTTTTTTGGCATGCAAAGACTAATAATATGCGAATGACTTCTAGTCTAGCAACATCAGCATATGTTTCTTCATAATCTATGCATTCCTCTTGATTGTAACCTTGAACTACAAGTCTAGTTTTGTTTCTAACTATGTTACCTGTTTCATACTTTTTATTTTTAAATATCTATTTTGTTCCTATTATAGTGTTATCTCTAGGTCTAGGCACAGAGGTCCATACTTTGTTTCTATCAAATTAATTTAATTCTTCTTGCATGATATTAATCCAATACTCATATTTTTCAGCTTCTTAAAAGTTCTTAGGTTTAACTTGAGATATAAATGCTAAATTGTTGCATATATCTATAGTGAGAGAGCAGGTAGTTACCCCTTTGGTTGGTTCACCAATGATTTGATCTTTTGGGTGATCTTTAATCAACATTCTATGAGTTATGCCAATTTGTGGATGAATTTGCTCTCCATTCTCATTTTCTTTGTTTGGAAGAGAAATATTAATGTTAATATCATTGAGCTTTTCAGTTTTTTCTTTCAAGTTTGTACATTCATCATCAGTATGCTTTTCGGATATTGTAATGTTAGTTTCTTCAAAAATCACATGCATGCCTTCTTCAACAACTTGAGTTCTTTTGATATAAACTCTATATGCTTTACTCATTGTTGAGTATCCTAAAAAAATTCCTCCATCCGATTTAGCATCGAACTTTCCAAGATTATCTTTTGTGTTTAATATAAAAACATTTGCTTCAAACACAAAAATAACATATATCTGGTTTTCTGCCATGCCATAATTCGTATGGAGTTTTATTTAATTTTGATCTAATGATTACTCTATTTGATACATAACAAGCTGTATTAACATCTTCTGCCCAAAAGTATTTTTCTAGATGATGTTCATTATGTAATGACCCAGGTTTTCATAAAACTTAACCTAGGCATAAACTTACCCTATCTTGTTTACGAACTGTTCTAAACCTAAAATTTAAATTATCATAAACCCTAATAGTGTTAAATAAAGGTTCAACACTAAAAATGATCAAGTAAATAAATACTTGAACTTAGAACCTAAAGAATTTAAAGTTAAGTTTGCAAGACAATGTTTGGTCACCTAGATCACACCCTATACATGAGATTTTAGATTAAAGTCCAACATGAAAATCTAAGCCCATGAACTTATAAATTAAATGAATGGATTAAATTATAATTCTAGAGCCCAAATAATTAAATTAAAGTCCATTCCATGAACTAGTTTTAGAAAATTACATAAAAAGCTAAATTTTTAATTTAAGACTAAAAAGGGGCCCACATTAATTTTTAAATTATGAAAATAATTAAAATAACATAATTTTGGATTACCAAAACTACCCCTGGCCGGCCA
>JAUTBS010038484.1:0-13988 GCA_032361285.1 Aequorea victoria
GTATCCCAATGACACATACCTAGAAATACTAAGTTATTCAGACGTCGACATTGCCGATTGTAAGTTAGATTGTAAAAGAACTAACGGTTCGTGCCACTTCTTAGGAAATTCATTAGTTCCATGGTTTTGTAAAAAACAAAATTCAGTAGCTACCTCAACCACCGAAGCTGAATATATAACCGTAGGAAGTTGTTGCGCTCAAGTGCTTTACATGAAACAAGAATTGAAAGACTTTAATTTGAAACATCATAAGATTCTAATAAGATGTGACAATACGAGTGCTATTAATCTATCTAAGAATCCCATTCAACATTCTAGGACCAAGCACATAGAAATAAGACATCATCTTCTTAGAGACCATGTGCAAAAAGAAGATATTTTATTATAATTTATAAGTACGAAACACCAACTAAAAGATATATTTACCAAACCCTTGAATGAAGAAAGATTTAATTACATAAAAGGTGAATTAGGAATGTTAAACCCATGAAAAACACAAAAGAATTCAAAAATTTTGTTTCTTCTATTCATAGGTCGACTCACAAGAGTTATGAGTCGACTTAGAGTACTGGGTATTCCTAGAAATCAACAGTTGGGTTGACTCATAGTGGAATATGAGTAGACTCACATAGTTAGTATGCCTTTATTATGAAACGGCGATGGGTCAACTCACAGAATATCAGGAGTTGACTCACAGACTGAGCTTTTTAACGATAATGAGTCGATTCACAGAAGATCATGAGTCGACTCATAGACCTTTTCGTCTAAGCCATTATAATAGATTTTGTGTCCACTCACAGAAGATCATGAGTCGACTCAACCAGAATGTTTTCTTCAAATTTCTTAAAAGCTTATTTGGGTTGGCTCACAGCATCCATGAGTTGACTCACAAGCTCGGGTATATAAATATGTTCTAAGGGGGCCCAAATCATTTTAAAATTAAAATTTCTTCCCTTTCTCACGTGAGTCAATACCTCCATATCGCCCTCCCTCTCCTATCTCGACTCAACCTTCTAACATCGATCATAACAACCCATATTCTCCTCACAACTAATGTCGTCATCAACCTGTAACATCACCATCTACAGAAGCTCTTTTCCTCGACAAAACAGAAAAAATCCTAGGTTTGCTATTTTAGTTTCCTCCAACTCTCCATCCGAATGACTCTAACCACGATTCGTTGATGGATCTTTTAAATCAATCCAAGAAATAAAAGAAATTACCAATTGATCAAGGAGACAACACGTCCAAGGAGAAGAAGGACAAAAAGGGGAAATCCCCTTCTGCAGCAAAGCAACTAGTCTGTCTAGACCATGTAATCCAAGCTAAGTATGAAAAGTAATTCTTCTCTAGACAAGTCCTTGATGGAAGGTGCATAAACTTTAAATTCTTTGATAAGATTAGAATGCACTTCAGGGTTTGGTTCACTGAAATGGGTTGGTACTCCTTTGCCATCATTAAGGAACCAGTCTATCCAGACCTCTGTCGAATTACATACACCCATATGCATCCAACAAAAGGTAATGATGGCCTATTTTTAAGTAGTTGGGTTAGGGGTAAAGAAATTGTGCTTGGTGACAATCTTGTCAACATGCTAATCAATGCCCCTAATGGCACTCACCTTCTAGATTGCCACCAAAAGAGGCATAACTATCCCGAAGTCCTATTGATGACTTTATTTCTTTAATTACTGGACGAAATGAGATTAACCCCGACAAAGTTTTTGATGCCAACCTTTTTCTTCCCGAATACAGACTTTTTTATCATATGATAAATCATATGATTCTGCCCCAAGGTGGAATATTTGGAGATGTCACATTTATGCAACTTCTAGTCATGTGGTGCATCATCTAAAAGGAACCCATTGATCTTGGCCACCTTATCATTTCTTATATGTAGAAAACTGCCCAGATTAAAATGAACATTCTTCCTCACGGCATGCTTCTGACCAAAATTTTTAAATAACTTAAGGTGAACCTTAAAGACACCATTTTGCATTCCCTTCCATCACACCCATACTTACAACAAGTTCATCCTGAAAAGGATGAGACTAGTTTAGATTGATGGTCATTGGGTCAAGCAACTCTAAGATACCAACCCACAAGTCATTGTCCAATCATCTCTTTCCTCCAACCAACTTACAGCTCCACCATCCACTGAACCATCCCAAAATCAACCAACCACCTCAGCTGACCCTCTCAGTCCAACATCCCTTCGTATGATTTTGAGGAGATGAGAAACCAAATCAAACTTCTTGTAGATATAAATCTCTCATCCCACCAAGAAATAAAGAGACTCCATGACAGATTGAATGTCTATGAAGCTCAAAATGAGGAGATAAAAGAGTAACAAACTCAAATGATGAGTGAATATCTTCGCCTAAACCAAATTTTGAAAGACCTAAACCAAAGAATGGATTGTGCTTGCAAAGAAGGCAACGACATAGGTCAGTCCTTGCAGCAGAGCATAAACGAATTCTTGATTGGTAGCAACCTTTTGATTAAAAGTGTACATTCTGAGTACAATCAAGGCACTGCGGGAAAAATCAATGCAGTTCTGCGCAAAATTCATAAGTTCATGGCTTGGGTAGAGATTCGCCTCGAAACTCCCTCTCAAAAGGCTGAGGGTGAGGATAGAGAGAACCTTCAAAGAGAAGTTACTCTTGCCACGAGAATTAACAAAGAGGAGATCTTTTCTCAACAGTTTAATACAGCCACCACCACCCAAAATGAGCCTGTCTCAAGGAAAGGCAAGGAAAGATGACTGGAAAAGAAAAAAAGAAACACAAATAGTCCATCTTAGATGCTTTGCAAGAAAAGAGAAAAAGGACAACACAGTCTACCAAAGGAAGACGAAAGAGAAGAAAGAAGCTTCCTGGATGAAGAAATTAGGCGACGAATTCTTTTGATCTTTTCTCTCTTCTTTGCTATTTTTTTCCTCTCTTGGGCTGTATTCCTCACGAACAAATATTTGTGTAAATTCTAAACACTTTTGGCATATAGATCTCGATGTTTTCTTATTATCTCTTTACTCTTTATGCATATTTTCATTTTTTCTTTAACAAATGTGTAGAAAAATAAGAAACATACCCAGTTTGGCCTTTTTGAGATGACAAAGGGAGAGAAAGATAACAAAAACTAGATTTAGTCTTGCAGATTTGGATAGAAAAAGTAAATCAAATGTTTATACAGTCATATTCAATTGTGCTTATTTTTTATTATGATTATTGATATGATGACTTATCATTTAATTGAATGAATGAATGTATGTATGTTTAAAATTTTGTTTTGAAATTCATTTAAAATAGGAAGTACATCTTTAGGGGAACTTTTTCAAACATATATCACTTTTCAAAAAGATTTTCATAACATTGTTTGTCATCATAAAAAAAGGAAAGATTGTTAGCCCCAAGGTTTAACGAATCAATTTATTGATTTTAATGATAACAAACAAAACTTTTAGAAAGTTAAAAACGAGTGTTTTATGAGCACTAAATTTTAAGAAAACTATGTGAATGATTTAAATGATTTCGAACACAATATTAAAAACCTAAAATGATTTATCCTTTAAATAAATTTTTTGATTATACTTTGTCATATATTCGTCTACTAATCGTCAAAATATTTTAAACGATTATTTAAAAAGTTAACACCCATGATTGGGGTTGACCTTGTATTTAATATTGTTTGAAGTGATTTCAGGTGTTAAAATAAATGTTAAAATAATTACAAAGTCATTAAAACCCTTCTCAAACAAAGCATTATCGCAGAAAACAAAATAGGGCTTTTTCAAGCCTGTGAGTCGACCCATACTACTCAATGAATCGACCCAAACAAGAAAACTCTCTGTATCTTTTATTAGGTGAGACCATGAGTTGACCCAATTCCACCAATGAGTTGACCCTAACACAGTACCTCTCCGGATCTTTAACAAGCATAAGCATAAATCGACCTAATCTGCCCATAAGTCGACCCATTCACAGCAGTTCCTTGGATCTCTCTTAGGCGTAGCCATAAGTCGACCCAAGTCCAAAATTAAGAGCATGAGCTGATATATTTCATCCCACGTCTCGACTTAACGCTCAATATGACATCATGAGTCAACTCAAATACTTCATGAGTCGACCCAATGCCAAAATCTCTCATAGAGACTAACTGCGAGTCGACCCAAGAACACATGAGCTGACACAGAAACAGTCAAAGTCGACCCAAAGCAACAAGTCGACATAGAGACCCTCATGAGTTGACCCAGATACTTCATGAGTTGACCCACAGTCGACTTCTGTCAAACAACAGAGATGATCACACTTTGAGTCAACCTAAATATTTGGTGAGTTGACCCACCGTTGCAGTAATCTTCCCCAAGGTAATTGAGTCGACCCAAGCTCAACTTGAGTCAACCCAGAATTGTGCAGACAACTTTTTTCAGCACGAATCACAAAAAAATATGACAGTATCTCAGATCATTAAATGTCAAGATCTAATCTTCAATGACTATATTCAGGCACAAATTTATATGAGAATTTATTTTCAAATCAATCCCAAGAAGATATGGAAAATCATTGAAAAAAAGAATCAAAGATCTCATCAACTAATTACAGAATATCATTACAGTAGATACAAATCTGATATGCAGCGTCATTATTAAAATTTGAATTTGAAATCTAAATTGATTATTGAATTAGTCTAAAAAGAATACAGTGACAGAAGTGGATTGCAAATCACGAGAATCACTCCTCAGTATTAAGATCATTAATTGTAAGATTTATCTCAAGATATGCTTAAAGCTAATATCTATATAAAGACATCATTTTTCAGAGAAGAAGAGAGAGACAACACTAGGCCAGATCATGTTATCAATGCTATCAGTCACTCTTTCCAAGAGAGAAATCAGAAAAAGAAAGGAGAACAAATCTTGCATCACTCATTCAAGATCAAAAACAAATTCTCTCATCTACTATTCAGAAAAGCCCTAGCAACTACTATTCATCATCTTGCTCTTGGGTTTTCTTTAGAGTGCTATAGTGTAAAAATCAACTCTCTTCACAGAGAGTATTTATTTTATTATTTGTGAAACAAACAACATTCTAACTCATTATAAAAGTAAGGGTGAGTCATCATGTACTATTCTTTGTGTGTGGTTTAGCACACAAAAAGAAAGATCACAAGTGCTAAAAGTTTGGAGGCTTTAGAACGCAGCTTGGTGGGTCTTTGAAAAAGCCTTAAAATATTATATCACAAGTGCTAGAAACCCGAAGGCTTTAGAACGAAACTTGGTGAGTCTTCTATAAGAAGCTAAAGTAAAAATCACAAGTGTTAGAAGCTTGGTGGCTTGTGAATGCAGCTTGGTGATAGCTTGTAAAAGGTTTGAAGCACACCTGTAAATGCTCAGAGATAGTGAAAAATCTCAAGGAAAGCTTAAGGAGTGGACGTAGGCTGGAATAGTCGAACCACTATAAAAATGACGGTGTCATCTCTTTTTAACTCTTTAATGCCATTATATTTATCTATGATTATATATATATATATATTGCTTATATTATTTAAATAGTTTTTTAAACAAAAAAAGATTTTTAAAAGACCCTATTCACCCCTCTAGGGTCATTCTTCGAATAACAATAATGTCTGGGTAGAGTCTTACGAGGAAAGAAAAATAAAAATCGCAAAAACGGTCAAAATAGCAGTTGTACGATACAATATTTAGATTATTTTGAAATAAACATAAAGCCAAAAATTAATAACTCTTCTACAAAGGTTATATAATTGCTTCAGATCAAAATATCGCGATCTCCGGTCGAAATCTCGCAAGAAAAAATCAATTTCTCATGCCCAAAAACCAATTTCTCGGCAGGTCGAACTCACAGTCAAATTCTCGACGGTCAACAGCTTAAATGGCTCGGTCAACACGGCTCAACTTCACGGCTTGGCTCTAGATGCAGCTTGGCTCATGGGTCAGTAGATCGAAAATGGGTTCGGTCTCGGGTCTAGATCGCCAAACAGGAGAAGAAGACGAGTGAGGGCACGTGAATCCCACTCGCAGTAACTTCCAACGGCGCGTGAGGGCTTGTGGAAGCTTCGATGAGCTTTGTCTTTGTTCCTGTGATCTCGTCTCAGGGAGATGCTCCTCCTGGTGTGATGAAACAATGATTTTGATGAACTTTGAGTTTGGACAAATTTGCTAAAGACAACCGATGCCTCACCTAGGCTCTTATACCACTTTGTTGGGACCGTTCACTATTATCGGCAAATAATCACACACACAATAGATGAGAAGATATGTGATTCAGAACTTTAGCCTACATCTACGGAGAGCGGGAACAAATTCGATTACATCGATGGTTGAGAACCAATGGAGAGGAGAAGAGAGAAAATGAAAAACCAAACCCAAAACTACACTTTCACTGATTTCTGCCTCTTCTCACTCAACTCTCTTACAATAACTCTCAACACTCAAGCAGAGCACAATACTCAATACTTTTTTCCATTTTCTCGATTGATTGATGCAATCAATCCTTCTCACTCTCTGCTCTCTACTCTGCCTCCTTATCCTCTGCTCAATGCAGATGAACCCATTTATAGGTGATGAATCAAATCAAAGAGGATCTCCAGATCATATCTTTCAATCCTTCATGTCAACAATGGTAGGCAGCGAAGGTTGCAAAAGTCGACGAAGACTGTAGGCGTGTGGGAGTCGGCGCACGCAAGAAAAAATGAAACCATGATGGGGATGGATCCCATTATGTCTAACCAAGAAAGTGAAAGGGATGGGGTTGAGTGTGACATTGGGGATGCAGAAGTTGAAATGCATGGGGAAGATGTCTTAGTCCCGTTAGTGTCAGAGAAAATTTCAAGTTTAAATAAAACAGCTAGGGAAAATGGTATGGGCCTACAAAGGATATATGAGTCTTTTTTCTACTGAAAGGCTTCCTTTCTGGGCCTCAGTTGGGGAGATATAGCCTAATGATATTGGGCTAAATGAGAATCAATAATGGAAAACACCTTCTTCGAATGGGGATATAGAGCATGGACCCAAGTTATGTTACAGAAAAAAAGAAAAAAAAAGCTGCTGGTGGATATGGGATATACAGGTGTGACGAATTTTAAAGATAAATCAATGAAACTGAAGAACAGAAACATACACACGAGGTCAATTACTATTGATCAAACCTCACTATCTACGCAGGACATTCAAGAGCGTAATGACAATGACATTATCATAAAAGAAGTTGTTATAGTTATAGAAACAGGTAAACTTACAGGGTTGTTCTTTGGTGATACGAAACGGGAAGAGTTGGCTTTATAGAGAGTCATGGAGATGGAAACAAATGATGAGAGGCTGATAAACAACCTTAGAAGGTACGCAACTTTAATAGTGGGGAGCACCTTTGGGTGGGCAATGAAACTCTAGACCAAAATTATCCAAGACATTTTTCTACTCTCAGTTCATCTTTCATTTATCTTTGTTTAGAAATGCCCATTTCAATCCATTCCCATCCAAACAACTTTCCCACATCTTCTTCCCTTCCTTTTCCCTTTTCAACCTCCCTCTATCATTTGTGATCGTTACATCGGAAGTGGGCTGTGCATTATTTTTTGGAAAAATGAGTTTTAAGAGAGTTTTAAACATGTGTTTTAGCTAACTTTGAAGCTAAATAAAATATGATTGAATTAATATTTTTTGATGATTCAAAGTCCTAATATGTTCGTCTCCAGGTGTAGTTTAATTATGGATTTTGAGTTGTTCAAAATTGATAATGGGTGAATGAAAAATTGACTCTAAAAATAAGTCATTTGAAAATGACGAAAGTGCGAATCCCACATCAGATGGGAGGAAGAATTCTTGTGTGGTTTATATAGTTCAACATTGGAGTAAGAGAATGGTTGGAAATGGGAGGATCTAGCCAAGTGTGAGCTTGGGCTAGGGCTGGACCCAAAATCACACGCGCGCCGCCGCCGTCGACGACCGGCCGTGGGTCCTTAAATTTTTACGGGAAACTCATTTTAACTTTTTCCAAAATTTTGGTGCCCAAATTTGAAATTTTGAATTTCGGTTCCGTCCGTTGGGATTCAAACGGGTCGGTTTCAATCCGTTGGAAAATCTGACTGTTGGACTTGAACTGAACCATTGAGTTCAGTTTTGTTTTGTCCGTTGGAGATTCAAACAAATTGGTGGAACTAGTTCGGTTTGCACCGGTTGGGTTCTATATAAAGAACCGGTCTCTACCCATTTCAAAACACTGAAAACCCAGTTCTCTTCCCTCTTTGCTCTGCTCTGCTGCTTCCATTGTTGTTCTATATTTTATGTTCAATTCATTTGAGAGTTCTAGCACAGAAAAATTTGAAAGAATTATTTGATTGTTGTGCTGCTTCAAATAATCATAAGATCGTTGTATCCTGGGAGGTATACGGACTAAACCTCGAAACACCATAGCGAGACCATTTTTATCTTAAAGAGATTGTGTGGTACACAAGACTCGATCTAACAGGTTCTTTATTTTTAATGTTTTGTTCTTATTTCTAGTTGCAGATTGTATAATCTTCCTAATATTATTTCCCAAGATGAGATCTTTCGATCAAGATTTACCCATCCTATAACTCCTCAATTTTTCTCTTAGGTTGTCTGTGTTGGGATTTTTATATAAAACCATCGCCATACATTTTATATTATTTTTTAATAGTATAATGGATTGTCTCAATCCAATTATATCTGTGTTTGTGAAAAATGCATTATTAATTATTTATAATTAATATGCGAAATGTCAGTAATTATACACAGTAGAAATTCTGGTAAGTAGAGTTTGACTTACCTAGAGAAGATCAGAAATTCAGTTCTTATATAATTATATTAGTTCACAATCTAAATAAAGTTGACATCCTATCGGTATAGCTGCGAACACAATCTGAGTGATTTATCTCAATCACAGAAATTTATTCGATAATTCAAAGGAGATTGTATTCGGTACACCAGGAATATATTGAACAAGACCAAAGGTGAAATTAAAGTCCATGTACTGACATGATTGGACTTACACAATTTTACGGTTGGCTCGAGGGTTTATAGATTCTTAATTCTGAGAAATATTGAATGCTGATGTGTTTTAATATTTTATTACTTACGGGCGAGATTCGATATTATTATTTTAATAGACCTAGTAGTTTGGGTAATAAATATGAGAATATGATCAGTGTTATATTTCGGAGGAATTCGTGTCCAGAATAATTCTGGATTGTAATACCTATTTGATAAATTCATAAGTTTTGTTACTACTAGTAAACCTGATCAGTAAATTATTAATTTAATCTGGTAGTATATCAAATAAGTTAAATTTGGTAATCAAGAATTGTAGATGTTAGTGAAATTAAATTATCAGTAATTAAATTTTACTAAGCGGGTATTAAAAATTTAATACAGAAAATTATATTATTTGCTATATAACTCGGCAAACAAGGACTCTTATCATAATGATCTGAGATAATTAAATTGGAGTGCAGTTATAATTATTTAGTGGAATTAATTACAATTAATAGAATTAGAAATATATCACGGGATGCTGATATGTAATTTTTTAATTTTTTAGAAGCCAATTTAATTATTATCATTGGGTCCCCAGTGTAGTCCATAATTATAGATCATGTCTCTCTCCTCGCTTGGCCTAATCTATAAATATGTGGTTTAGCCTCATATTTTCAAGATATGGATTAAAGTTTGAGAAATTAGAAAAGAGAGAGAGAGGCGGTGGCCAGATCGGTGACCACCCACCGGACTCTTGTTGATTGGGCAATGAGATCATACACTGGAAGATTCGATGAGTTGCAGTACTGATTCCAACCAACTAGAATCAGCAGGTAGTTTTTTTTGAACTCCGGGTAATCTAAAATTATTCCGTATTAATGATCTAATTTAAAATCCGTACGCGAATTTTTGCAAGAATTCAACAATTGGTATCAGAGCCAACAGTTGTGATTGAATTTTAATATGGATTACATGTTGATGCGAACCTCAATCGACACGCATTGAGACCCAACAAACAATATTGGAATATTTTCCCAAGGAAGCTAAAAACCAGATTTGTGATAAAAATTTCTGACCCAACGTTTACAAAAGAAACGTGAATCGAAGGAATAAAGTAATAAACCATGACCCAATGATTATAATTGAATCATGAACCGAAGGTATAAGGGTTGAACGCCACAAGAAAGAATCCTTGATAAGTTCACAAGTTCTTTGAAGAATCAATAGAAGAAGCAAGCCTCACGCTTTCTGTTATTATCATTCAATAATGATTTTCAATACAATGAGTGCCTCTATTTATAACACACGGCTGGGAATAAAAAAGACTACAACAAATTAAGCTAATCAGCCTCCTCAATCAGCAAGCCTAAGTAAAAGGAAGACCACTAATCAGGCCTCTCAATCAGCAAGCCTAAATAAAAGGAAGACCATTGGTTCCAAAATAAGAAAGAATATAAAAGTCAGCCCACTCAATCAGTAAGCCTAAATAAAAGGAAGACCATTAATCAGCTTATTCAATCAACAAGCTTAAATAAAAGGAAGGCCACTAATCAGCCCCTAAATTAGCAAGCCTAAATAAAAGGAAGACCACTAATCAGTCTCCTCAATCAGCAAGCCTAAATAAAAGGAACATTTTGGTCTAAAACTAAGAAATATTTGGTCCCACATTGACAGCTCCTCTATACCTTAGGAAATTTTGACATAGGCAAGTCAATCAGCTCCTCCACGCCTAAGGACAGTCTGAGATAGGCAAGTCAATCAGCTCCTCCACTCCTAAGGACAGTCTGAGATAGGCAAGTCAATCAGCTCCTCCACACTTAAGGAAAGTCTGAAATAGGCAAGTCAGCTTGGATTAAATTTACTATGCCTTCATCTTCCTTTGAGCCAAGCTTGGAATGCCCTATTTTAGAATCAGCCAAAATCTCTTGAATCAGTCCATTAAGTGCTTCTTTGATCTTGCTCTAGTAATAGGTCCAACTGGAATATACAATGGATCCGTTAATGGTTCTTGTTCATTCTCATCATTCCCCCCTCTTCAAAAGGATTCGTCCTTAAATCGTCACCTACATCAAAAAGAGAAAGATCAGAAACATTAAATGTAGCACTAATGTTATACTCGCTTGGAAGATCCAACTTGTATGCATTAACATTGATTCTCTCAAGGACTTGAAATGGACCACCCCCTCGAGGATGGAGCTTAGTCCTCCTATAGGCTGAAAATAGTTCATTTCTCATATGCTCCCAAACCCAATCACTCGGATAAAAAATAACTTGTCAACGATCCTTGTTGGCTTTGGTCGCATATTGCACATTTTTCTTTTCGATGTGTTTCCGTACACTTTCATGGAGTTTCTCACCATCTTAGCCTTCTTTTGACCATTCAAAGTACTCATTTCATTACCTGGTAAAGGCAACAAATCCAAAGGAGTTAGAGGATTAAAACCATAAACAATTTCAAATGGTGAAAAATTAGTAGTAGAATGAATACTCCGATTATATGCAAACTCAATGAATGGCAAACAATCCTCCCAATTTCTCAAGTTCTTTTGAATTATAGTACGCAATAAAGTAGATTATTTGACCATCCAAATAATCCTCCTATAGGCTGGACGGTTAGGAATTGACGCTCTGGGCACAAAATTAATTTCATGCTCTATTCCTCTAATAGGTGGCAATCCATTAGGCACATCATTGGGAAACATGTCCGAATATTCCTGCAATAAAGAGACAATTGTTAGGGTTATATACTAAAAGTCGTGCCTTTTTGTATATATTTTATTGTTTATTCAATAAAAATCTATTTTAATGAGAATCTAAATGAGAACGAATGCTTGCATATTTTATTTTTCATTTATGTAAACTTGTCCTTTATTCGTATCGAGTATTTGATTCAGTATGTATAGTTTGGCTTACCTACAGAAGATCGAATCATCGATTTTGACAGAATAATTTTAATTAAAACTCATAGTCTAGATGGAATTAGACAAACCATTAGAACGACTGTAACACATTATTTTAATAGGCTTGTCTTGGCTACGGTGAACGGTTTGAATTTAAAATTCAAAATTCTGATTCAATGTGTTAGTACGCTCGAAGTGTATTGAGTAGAATCTTCGAGCTAATTAATTTTGTACTGACTATCATAAACTAATTCACACCTCGTATTATTATGTATTGTTTAAACTCTTAATCCCGACATATTTATTAAACGTGTGCATTTAGTGTATGGCACTTTGATTCATCAATAGGTGAGACTTCTATTGAGGTCAATAAGACCGGTGAGTTGGGTGTCAGTGCTCCATATTCGACGAATAATATTATACTGACGGAAATCACATCCGATTCAGGTTGATGATACTCCTTTATGCTTGCTTATAGGTTTGATTATGCCAAATCATGCAGGTAAATTTTTAATCCGGCATATCAATAAGTTAAGCAGGGGGTACTCAAGGTTTAGAGGTTGATCAAATAGGATTGTCAGTAATCCAGTTTGATCTTTGGGTATCTATAATTTTAAATGTGGGGAGATAATTAGGTATTTAGTAATTGAAAATTCGATACATAATCAAGATAAGGTCGGGAGTTCAGTCAAGACTTTTAGTGGAATAAGTCTTTGACTCGTGTAAAAAAGAATCTAACTTAGGACTTGAGTTATTGGTGTTCGGTTTTTTACACGATTAGCCCGTACCTTATTTTTTGTCATGGTCTCTCTCGTACCTCAAGTCTTGCACTCTCTAATTTTCTCAGGATGGTTTCAAAAATCCTCAGATCAATTTGATCAATGGTTTAACGGCCGAATTGATAAAAAATTAAATCGGTGCTTGTGTTGACAGTTTTGTCCATAGAGCACATAAATAGGATTTAGGGTTAAAAACCCTACGCAGACTCATCAATTTCCAGCAGCCGCCCCCTCCTTGATCTTCTCATGATATTTATCCCTTATATATCTCTCTCTATCTAATGGTATCTATTATATATATCCTCTCTCTCTCTCTATATATATATCTTATTAGGAAGTTTTCAAAAAAGAAAGGAAATTGAAAGATATAGCTAATGATATCTATTATATATATCTTTAGCGCGCGCACACACACATATATATATATATATATCTTCTAGAGGTAGCCTTTTCGAGTAGAGTAACATAGCGTAAAAAAGAGAGATTGGAAAATTAAGTTCATATTTTTTGTTAATTTTGAAAAACTAAAAATTGGTGGAGAAAAATAATATTTTATTTTTCAGGATTTAGATCAAGAATTCGGTATAGAGACTCGAAGAAGGATCATAACCCATACTACGTTATTCGAGACATGCAAAAGGAATATACGTGAGAAGATCATCGGGTTGTCTCAACAGTATTGTTACAGTCACAGTGTCACACCCCAATTTGAGAAAGGTGACCGGCCATGGATCATGTACCTTGGCCCAATGAACCAAGAAAGCCTAAACATGCAATTAGTTAATCATATGCTAATTAATATAAATTTTTACGGATTTAATCAATTAAAATTTATAAACATAAATGTGAGATAAAACAGCCCAACTATCTCATCAATGTATCTCAACATCTCATTATAAATGTTGAGTTTATTCAAATGCGGAAGCAAAATAAATGCATGCATGTCTTAGAGGTCGCATCCTGGATGCCATGAAGCAACCGAGTCCATCAACAAACTTCATCACTGGTTACGTGAAATAGTGAGTACAACGTCAGCTAAAGCTGGTGAATAAAAGTATGCATAGTAATATATAGTTCTAAAATAGGGGATTTAAAATATGCTTTTAATTAAAACATAATCATGGAAAGATATAAGTAGTATAGATAAACAGGGTGATCACACAACCCATCACTTTTTTTTTGTTCAAAATATTTATATTTTTCTTTCTCTCGTGATCTCATTATCAAGACGAGTCACCAACATATATCTCAGACAGGACAGCAGAGGTGTCCATAACAAATACATCGCATAAAAATG
>JAUTBS010038595.1:0-13987 GCA_032361285.1 Aequorea victoria
TCCAACCACGATTGGGCCGAGTAGGTCATTGAGCGACCTACTCTGTTGAATTTCTATCTTTAGGGTCTCGGTTGGACGTCTTAAAGTCGATCCAACCACGATTAGGCCGAGTAGGTCCTTGAGTGACCTACTCTGTCGAATTTCTATCTTTAGGGCCTCGGTTGGATGCCTTAAAGTCGGTGGTGATCGGATCAGGCGCAATTTGTCTCGGCCTATGCTGAGTTGGTCGAAGGCGCCGGGAAACATGATGTCTACCGAACTCCTGCTATTCGCTAGGATCCTGTGCATTTTGTAGTTGTCTAGTGAAGACCAGGGGGTCATCGTGCGACTGTCGTACTTCTTGAGCGTCGGCTTTGGTGAGGACCACAACATTTTCGATTCTTAGTGTTTTACTCGGTCGATCCGTGCCATCGGGACCCTCCGTCCTGAGGCGCTGGGGCTGAGCTTTCCCAGGGGGCTGCCTTCTCCACATCTGGCAGACCACCCAGAGATTACCTGGATTTCGCCTACGGGCTTCCGCGTTCGGGCTGGGTACCGCTTCTGGTCGAGAGTCTGGAGTGACAGGAGGCGGTCTCGTTCTCCGAGCCCCTCTCTAATGGCCTGGTTTTGACGGACCAGGCCTTGGGTGAACTGCGCCAGATCCTGTAGTTGCTAGCCAACGTTGGGAGGTTGATCTCCCTGAGTGTTATTTTGATGGTGATTAGTTTCGGATGCCATGGATCGCGTGTTGACCATCCGAGATACTGGTTACCAATGAATAGAACTACAGACATTCCCACAGACGGCGCCAAAATGTTGGTACCTGAATCTGGACGGTTGGAGAATGCCTCGATCTGGCTCCCGTTTGTTGATATAATCCCGTGATCCAACGCTCCGTTGATAAATCCTGAAAAGAATCAAGAACTGGACACCGGTGGGGTGTCGGCCTAATAGGCTCCGATGCTTAAGTCAGTATGACAGGCCATTGCGAAATAGGTAAATGGTCATGCTGCGTTGTAGAAGAGATGGCGTACCTTTTAGGGTTAGGACCCTCCTCATTTATATGCTCATTGATGGTTGGAGGAGATGGGGGAGAATCCCTGATCATGCGTCTATATAGCGAGATTCTCGGGATCCTTGGTGATCTCTTGGCTGATTTCGTGGAGTTACCGTTTCGGTATTCGGGAGATGGTTTTCTCGGTCGGTCGGTACCGCCGAGTCGATACGTCCGACCGAGTGGGATATCCCTTAGCAGCTCTAATCACTGTCATGGGGTGGAGCTCTTGAATATTAACCACTACTCTGCAATTCATTCTTTTATGCCTGGTTTCCTTTATTCGGTCGGTTATTAACCGACCGACCAGCCAAATTCCCATTAATTTCAGTTACCAAATTTGATCGCCAAAAGTGTATTTTCTATTACTGGATGCCAAATAAACACGTAATAATTTTATCATATTGAAGTATTTTTAATTTTGGAAATTTTTTTCGAAACAATAAATATTATATTTCATCTCTGATAATTTAAGCTCTAAAAATTTTAAATTTTTTGCAACGAAAAATATTGTTACTAATAATTGAGGTATTTTTCACCAGAAATACTTAGAATCTTTATGTCAAAATGTTTATGTTTTGAAAAAAGAAAAGAGCACACGTGACGAAAAAAAAAGTTTAGCAACAAAAAAAAATCATTTTATTAAAATACCATTTCGCGACGAAAATAGGTTCCGTCGCCTCTGTGAAAAGAATGGGAAAGTAAGGTGATTCCTGCTAATTTTAATTGAGTGTATTAGCGACGAAAGAAAAGCGTCGTTGAAAATCTTAATACAACTTGCGACGAAAAATTAATTTTCTCACCAAAAATCTTCTATTTAGCGATGGAATTTTTGTTTCTAGATGAAAATAAAACGTCGAGGAAAAATTCAATACCTTTTGTGACGAAAAATATCTAAAATCAGGATTTTTATTATTTTTCAAAAAAGGTGGGGATTTGGTTAAAAAGGAAATCCTAAAAATTTAGAAAGATTGAGGATCTATTCCTCCCTTTTAGGGTTTTCTTGTTATCTTTTAGAAAGAAAAGAAAAAGGATCTTTTAGAAAAAAGGAGAAAAAATTATCTTTTGAAAAGAGAAACACTATATTTTATAAAAAAGGAAACATTATTTTTTAGAAAAAGGAAAGAAAAGATTTATGTAATAAAAAAGTTTTTTTTTTTTAGAGAAAATCATTTATTCGATTCATGATGAAAAATTAATTTAGTGATCCATAGAAAAAATGAAAATCCTCTTTTGTGACAAAAGAACTACGACTTTTGAGTATTTTCGGGTCCGAACGCGTTTTAAGAGAAAAATTATCATTATTTCACTATTTAAACAGATTAAGCATACAAGCATAAATATCGACGAATTTGGGATGAGCAAGCATCACAATAATAATAAGGGTAAATTACATTGATCTCATTTGAGGCTAGTTAAAAATATAAGGACCTCCCTCAATTTTTTTGAAATGACACTGGCCTCCATTCTACTTTACATTCTACTTTACTTTTCTATCACATATTTCCCATTCTGTTAGTAAACTGTCAGTTTACCATTAATAAAAATAAAATTTGATAACATAAGCAATACTTTTACATCTATTTTTCATTTTACCTAAAAATATTTAATTAATTGTATTGGTAAAATGATAAAATATCATTTTTAGTTAGCGCTATTCACTGACAAGTCTGACAATGGAAGTCAATTTCATTTCTAAAATCTCAAATGATGTCTTTATATTATTAATTAAACTCAAAGGCGATAAGTGTAATTTACGCTAATAATAAAAAAATAACAAAAGAATAAAATAAATGAACCATAATATGAATGTTTTAAATCCTTAGAACATGATTTCATATCCCTACACCAATTTTGAAATTTTGGGTACCAAGGAGGCAAATTGAGAAGAAATTTTGGAGAATTTTAATTAAACCTAGAAAATTCGTATGGGGTTGATCCAAAAACCTAAATTTAGGGTAATGAGTTCCCTTTCAAAAAAAATATTTTTTACAAAAATTCAATGGACATATTTTGAGTAATTGAGATTCTCCCAAACATGAACGATATTGGACTCTATTTTTGGTAAAAATTATTAAACTCGTTTACCGTGAGCATTGGGAGTTTTGTTCTTCTTGAAAGAGTTTACTAATACCTTTATCTAACTCTAAAAAAATTAAAAATACTTTTATTAATTGACTTCAAATTTAGAAGAGGGGTGGAAGAAGATGAAAATTGAAAAAACTTGAGTGAAATGGTGTTTCAAGTGGAACTAAGTACCTAAGTATAAGGACTTGAGTCCTTAGCAACCCTAATAAATTATTAACACTTATAAGAGTGGTATTAATATTATAAATTATTAATTGGTCTTTTAGACCAAAGAGGCAAGAGATTGGGTCACAGGAACCCATGAAGGAAAATGTTCCAAACCTGAGGAATTAATTCATCTTAGGTTCATCTAAGCGACATTAGACACTATCATACTTATATACATATGAAAAATGAGTTGATTCTAATGCTTTAGTATATTACATAATAAATTGTGTATTGTTTTGCTTTGAATAACTCTATGAATATTATGTGTGTTGGCATGTTTTCTGAAATAAATTACTGATCATGTTTATGAAGGATGTTTTCTCTTTAAAGATAGAGATTATGAGCATGTGTTGCTTGTGAGTGTGAAAAGATATTTTTTTAAAATTATAATATGTTGTCAGAAGGTGCCAAAGTTTGCGAGTATTTGGCCCGTGTGAGTTTGCCCTTTTATCGGTGTGAGTTAGCATATATGACTTTTGCCCTTTATGGGTGTAAGTTAGCCTATATGGCCCTTTTCCCTTTATAGGTGTGAGTTGCACCTATCATTGGTGATAAACAGTGACTCTTATCTCTGCAACTCTATTATACTGAGTCATGATTGAGGTTACGGTACCATCAAAACTTTCAGTTTTGAGATAAATGACTACTTGGTCATTAGAGGATGTAGTATGTGTGTGTGCTTGTGAGTAAGTAATATATGCTACTAAAGCACTTGTAAGTTGGGCTGAAGAGCCGTGTGTTGTGTGAGTTGCTTTTAAAGCTTTTAATTTTAGGCCATGGAGTCGTATGTTAAGAGAAATGAAAATTATTCATTAAGCTTTAAATATTGGGCCGTAGGGGCGTGTGTTCGAAGATGAATGAATTATTTATAAAACTTTATGAGATGGACTAGTGAGTCGGATGATAAAAATATATCTCTCTGCATGAGATACATGTGAATGTTTATCTCGATAAAAATTCTATATGAAATGTGTATTGTGGGGTTTGTATAGAAGCACAAACTGTACGCTTTTAAAAGCTTATTAACTTGTTTTTACAGGGAATTGGTTTTGTAACTTTATTTTTTAGAACATGGTTTTGAGAAATTTTATGAAAATCTTACTCACGACTTCTTTGTTTTGAGTTTGGTATAGTTTTTATTATGATGCTAAGTCCACTCTCTTGTAACCTTTTTGGTTGCAAATATTATTTCACAATATATGGTTGGTCCACCATGGTACGATTGAGATTAGAAGAATAGGTCTGACGTGTGATTTGATTGAGAAGCCTACATGAGGTTTTCAACGAGAGTTTGTAATACGGATGAGCAGTGGCTCCATATATATCTTTGGGGATTTTGTATTCCGAGTGTTGCTGTAAAGTACGAGTGTTGTTGCTGTAAGTTTTGTATAAGTAGTTAGTTAAAAGATGATAGTGAGTATGGATTTGAGGTTTGAATTGATAAAGTATCTTAGTTGATTGTGAGCTAGATGAGTTGTATCACATCACTCTGAGCATGTAAAATATATCCAGGGGAGCAGGTGTGACATTTTTGGTATCAGAGCTCTAGGTGATAGGTTCTATAGATTCAGTTGTGTCTGATACTGTGGTGGATCATAAGATTGTGTGTAAAATCGTTAAGAGTTTGAGTGATTGTTAGGGATGTCTTACCCTTGTCTTCGGACGTCTGGTTAACTAGCTTGAAAATCTAATTGGAAACACATTGGTGTCGACATTGGTTCTAATTAGAATTTTAAGTTTGTTGATTGGATTAGGAAGATAGCCCTAGCAATCTAGGTGAGTCTATTTGGTTGGAGTGAAAGTTCTAAATGAATAGGACTTTTGTTTTAAGAATGTTGATTGTGGTTGGGAGATAACCCGTGCAATCTAGGTAAGTTTATCAAATTGAGGAGAAAATTATAATGAATGGAACTTTGTATTTTGGATTAGGGAGAAAGCCCTAGCAGTTTAGATCAGTTTTAGAGTTCGAGGTGAAAGTTGTAAAAGAATAAAACTTTGTTCCATGTGTGTTGTTTGGGTTGAAGAGATTGCCCTAATGATTTGTGTGAGCTTGAGAGCTCGAGAAGGAAGTTCTAATGAATGAAACTTCGATTTAAGAGTGTGGATTTGATTGTGGTAGATAACCTAGCAGTCCAGGTGTATCCATATGTTGAGTTGAAAGTTTTAATGGATAGAATTTTCATCTTGAAAGTTTGAGTAAGCTTCAGAATTTGGAAGATTGTCCTAGTTGAGTTGAGTAAGTTTGATGGAGAGAAATGTACTTTTTTTTCAAGAAGAAATATTTGTGTAATTTAGAGCTCATGCATCTACATCATTAGTGTATACAATAAATGTAATACATTAGAACCTCTGGAGTCTGATACTACACCTATAGTGGAGGAAGTATGAGTTTTAAGTTGAGATGAAAGATTTAGAGAAACGAGAGGATAAGACATTGAAATAATTTTCTAAGCAGTATCGGGTACGTAAAGATTTTGAGAATGAAATTTCTTTAAAAAGGGTAGAGTGTAACACCCCATGATCACAAATCAAGAAGAAGATTACATTTCATGATTGTTAAGAGAAAAAGACTTGGAAGTAACACTTCTAAAAGTCAAGTTTGGGCCTGGAGCATGAGTGTCACACCCACTCCCCTAAGAATGATTTAACATGCTCGGAGTCATGTGACACAAGCTCATCTAGCTCACAATCAACTCAAAAAGGTTATTAATTCAAACCTAAAAGACGAAATCACTCTCATCTTTAAAGAAACTCATTAAACCAACAACGCTCTTACTTTACAACAATACTCGGGATACACAATCCCCAAAGATATACAAGGAGACCCTGTTTATATCTATTTACCACCTCTTGGATGAAAACCTCATCCAGGTTTCTCAAACACATCACACGTTAGACTTGCTCTACTGACGTCAACTATACCATAGTGAACCGACCATCTATCCGAAAACAACATCTTCAACCAAAAAGGGTTACAGGAGAGTGGGTTTTAGCATCATAATAAAAAATATACCACAACAACAAATATTTCAAAACCCTCTCGAAAAATGCAATGTCCTCCTCTTTTTAAAACAAAATAAAGTTTTAAAATGCTCTATGTTTTAAGGTTTTTAAAAGAAAAGCATGGTTTTGTATTTTTGAAAAGAGAGCCCCCCAAATACGTCCCTGTTAAAGGGCCGCACAATTGGAGTCACGACTTTGTTTTTAATGATAAACCAAGAAAATAAAAGATTCAATGTACTAGTCCATCGTTACCAGAGATAATGGTTCGGGAGCTTGGGTACGAAAAAGGAAGGTGTTAGGCACTTCTCTCGCTCGACCAAAAGATCGTCATCTACTTAACCATTTCTTTAGTTCTTATCTTAATTTTTTTTTAAAGTAACATATACAGAATGGAGCTTGAAGAGAGATCAAGCAAAAATAATCAATGAAACAAAACCTAACCTAAAACTAAAGATTTTTTTAAGCATACTTGCATTTAATCTCATGTTAAAAAGGGGGGATGTCAACATATCATTAAGCAAATGTGAACACAGGGACATGCTGTTAATGTAAAGAGATGCATAAATCTACTATTAAGCCACTGGCTTTTGAAGAGGTGGTGTACGCCACCTAATAACCTAGCACACGCCACCTCTGGACTCTCTGAAAATGTCACGCGTCACTATGACAGAGTGAGCTTGACACATTAAGAACTGAAAATGGCTAGTATTTTAAGAAAAATAGTGTGTTCGTGTGCAAAAGTATTTTATATTTTGAAGAAAACATGAAATATGGTATTTCATATAATAATTTTTCAACACATACTCTAAAAACCTATGTTTCATGCATCTTTTATTGGGCATACGTATATAACAAGCTAATAACTAATGTGACATACTTTCCTAGAAATAGAAAGAGAAGATGCTGGACAAAAAATAAAAATAGAGTCGGGGAGAATGAGGCCAACGACATTTTTCTCCCCTTTACCGATAAAAGCTAAACAAAAGATGATGACTTATTGGAAATCTTGGTCGAAGATAGAGTTCTGGGTAGGGGCGTGAGTACTATCCGATAGTTTCCTCAAGCGCAACGCATTCTATCTCAGGGAGTTCTCCGTACAACTTTGAGTCATCTGAGCTTGGCCGATATAGGGGATTCTGGTCGAGTATAAGTTAGTATCGAGTTTATCGGCCTTATAATTTGAAAGAGTGTTGACACTTCTCTGATTTGGGATCCCTAAAATAAGGGGTATGCCTCTATTTATAGATTTATGGGCGAGGAAACTGACAAAGGGTAGAAGATTCTTCTCAAGGTGGCGTGTGCCAGATAGGAAGGGGTGTGCGCAAGGTTGAGGTGGTGCGCGCCACTTTGGTCATGATGCGGCCAGGGCGAGGAAGAAGAGTGGTGTGCGTCGGGTTTACAAAAAGGTAGCATGAGCCACTTGAAGGTGCTGTGTGCTAAGGGCTTTTTTGGTATTTTGGTATTTTTGGAGTTTTTTGGCTTGTTGGAGTATATTGGGGTATTTCTTGGACTCTCGGGCTCGTACAAAGTTTCCTTGAACGCAATGTACACATATAATCATCATTAGAAATAAACTGGATAAGCCTAGTGCACAGGTTAGTCAAAATTAGGGTGTCTACAGTTGTCCCTCTTTAACAGAACTCTCACTGCAATGTGTGTGGTGAATGAATGTCAAAGCTCCATAGATAGTCCATTTTGACTAAGTTGTTCTTAGGTTGGGAAAATGAAACAAAACATGCAATACATGGCCGTACTTGAGTTACATCAAGCTGCCTACGTAAATTTTTTGAAAGGATCATGCCAACGTAGTTCTTGGGATAATGAAAACGATGTAAAAAAGACAAAGGTTTAGAAACCTAGTGGTTACCCCACAAAACTATGCAAAAACATTTAAAGGTCACTGGGATCGAAAACAAAACAAGTCAGTTTAAGGTCGTGAAGGACCGCCTATTTATTCTGCTTAAGGTCGTGTGAGACCGAGCTATTATTTGGTTTAAGGTCATGATAGGACCGGTTTACATAGTTTTAGCTAATGAGACGGGCCGATCTACTCAGTTTTAGGTCATAAGACGGACCAATTTGGTCAATTTAAGGTTCCGACTGGACTAATTTGGTCAATTTAAGGTCGCAATCGGACCAATTTGATCAATTTAAGGTCCCAATCGGACCGAAAGGGTAAAGATTACCTTTATGGTCATGGTGACAAAGACTGGTGGTTCTACCACTATTCAAATACGTAGCAATTCTACTGCCATTCGAAAGTCTCCAGACTTTAGTGGTTCTACCACCATTCAACGTGTTAGCAGTTCTACTACCATTCAAGTCCCGTCATATGACCTTAATCAGTTCATTCACTTCAAAGTCATGAATGGACTAATTTACTCAGTTTTAGGTCATGAGACAGACCCAATTACTCAATTTTAGGTCGTGAGATAGACCCAATTACTCAGTTTTAGGTCGTGAAACAGACCCAATCTAGAGATCCCGGACATGGGGATGAGATTCAACGCGTATGTTTAAAAGCCGAGAATATAATTTTTGATGGTTGGTGATAATTTAAATATTTCTTTTATCGGGAACAGACCCCAAATTTTAGAATTTGGTATTTTGAAACTCAAAAATCAAAAAGTAGGAGGCTGACACGTGGCTCGAGCTATGTGATGCTTAGCCTACCTGGTGTCCACTTGAAGGGAAGTGGCGCGCGGTACCTAGTGGTTCGTCTACCTAGCATCTACTTGGAGGGAAGTGGTGCGCGCGAGGTTGACATGGTGCCCCCCAAAACAAGGTGGCGCGTGCTATGTTGTAGGTGGAAATTGAAGAGCCGCCTAGTTTTGGTTAAGTTCACGACGGTCTCAGATGCCCACTTCACTATTTTCTCTTGACTCTCTCATCTTTTGCCATTCTTTTAACTTTTTCGTTTCTTTCGTCTCTCAAACTCTGATAGCATCCAACGACAACAATAAGAGAAATAGTGGCACGAGCCACGTGGAAGACAGCGTGGGTCACCGAATGGACCTAGCTACGATGATCCTTGCAGTGATAGCCCCGAACGGAGATGCGCTCAACCGCACAGAGCCTGTTGGGACCTCAACTAATGATGACATGTTCTTCGCGCACCTGAGCTCTTTTATAGGGCTCAGTGATGCTCATTTCAGTCCCTTGCACCATCTCGAGGCATCTGAGACCCCTTCCTACGCCATAGATGATCTTCTCACTGCTGCCGAGACCCTTCGAGTTATAGAGGAGGGCGAGCATTCAACCGACCGCACTACTGAGGAGCTGGCAGTAGACAGCCTATAAATCCCAGATTCTTTCTACGGGGTTCTTACGGCGGATATGCCGGGGGGCTTTGACCTAGCTCGGTATGACCCTCTGGTGCACTCCTTGGAGGTCCACGTGTGTGAGGAACCCCTCCTTCAAAAAACAAAAGGTCACACTCTATCGTTTCCTTATCTTTTAAAACATGCTCTCAGGGTTTTTAGAGATGAAAAAAAGCAGTTTGTTTTATTGTTTTGAAAAGAGAGCCTCCCCTAAATGTATCCGTGTTAAAGGCCACACAATTGGAGTTGCCACTTAGTTTTAAAAAAAAAGGCAAGAAACCAAAGCATTCAAGGAACTAGTCCGTCATTACCAGAGATAATGGTTCGGGAGCTAGGGTACGAAAGGGGAAGGTATTAGGCACCCCTCTCACCCGATCCAAAGATTTCCTTTTACTAGTCCGTCCTTACCAGAGATAATGGTTTGAGAGCTACCTTTTGTTTTTATCTTAAATTTATCAAAAGCAAAACATACCGAAAGAGGATTGAAGAGAGAACATTAAAAAACAAACAAGAAAGTAAAACTTAACGTAAAATTAGAGGTTTTCTATGCAAACTTACACTTAAATGGATGTCAAGTGATATATTAGTGTAGTTGATGCATATAAAACATACTGTTAAAACAGAAAATTAGAAAAAAAAAACTACTGGGAACCACTGGTTTCAAGCAGAGGTGGCGCACGCCACCTCATAACCTGGTGTGCGCCACATGGACATGGCGGGAGCCACTTCTAGGTTCTCTGGATGTGGCGCGCGTCACTATAGAAGAGTGAGCTCGACATATGGAGGTACAAAAGAGGCTACTATTTTAAAAAATAGTGTGCTCTTTGTGTACGGGTGTTTTTATAGAAGAAAAAAAGCAAAAAAAGAAGGCAATTCACTTAAAATTTTCGACAAGTAGTCTAAATCCTACATTTCATGCATTTCTAAAGCTAAAAGACTAAAAAGAAAGAAAGAAAACATGTTTTTCTAAGAAACGAAAAACATGCTTAAACAAAAACAAAAAACAGAACTGGGGAGAACGAGGCTAACAGCCTCTTTCCAACCTTTTACCGAATAAAAAGAAGTTCTAAGGAAGGAAAAAAAGATGAATAAATGAGAAAGATGAGAAAAAGGAGATTTACTGTATATTCTAGAAGAAGGGTAAAGTTTCAAGCAGTTTTGAATCTTTTTCCTCAAATACGGTGTGTCCCCGGGAAGCCTTCTATACGGTCTTTGAGTCCTCAGAGTCCTTCTAATGCAAGGGATTCTGAATTAGGTAGTCTTAGTTTTGAGTTTTGAGTTTTGAGAATTGCTTATGCTTAGATTTATATTTATATTTTTGGCAAAGGTTTGACTTGTATACGAGTTGAGATTCAATTCTGCAAATGTTTAATACTCAGAGAAAATTGGTATCTCAAATAAGGTGGGAGGGGGGGTCTATTTATAGAAAATAGGCGAGGAGCTATCATGAAGCTGAAGTTTCCTCTCAAGGTGGCGCGCGCTAGGTGGAAGTGGCGTGGTGCCAGGTGGTGGTGGCGCGCGCTAGGGGCAAATGTGGCTTAGGGTTTGAAGTAGCGTGGTCAGGGTATGAAAAAAGGTAGTGGCGTGGCACCAGGTTGGAGGGAAGTGACTCAAGGTTTTGAATGGCACATGGTTTTTTTGGAGGGAGGTTGCGTGCGCCACTTAGAGGTGGTGTGGTGCTAGGTTGAGCTGTACCGAGGAGTGTTTTTGGAATTTTTGGTATTTTAAGATGTCTTGGCGTATTTTTTTAGGTATTCCTTGAACTCTTGGACTAGCACGGAGGCTCCTTCGACGCGACTGATATATGTATTCATCATCGAAAGCTTACATAACCAGCCTATGTTCGATTTCATCAAAATTTAGGTGTCTACAGTTGTCTCTCTTTGACATAACTCTCACCGCAACGCGTAGGTGAGTGAATGTCAAAGTACCATAGATAGTCTCTTTTGATTAAAAGGTTCATCAGGCAAATAAAAACACAGGAAAACTAAATAAAAATGTGCAAAACTATCCTTTTAAGGTCATGAGTGGACCGCGTGCTCAATTTAAAGTCGTGCCGGACTGTGTACACAGTTTATAGTCGTGCCGAATTGCGTACATCAGTTTAAAATCGTGTTAGACTGCATACCCAGTTTATAGTCATGCCAGACTGCGTGCGTAGTTTAAGGTCATGTAAGACAATTTATTTAGTTTAAAGTCATGTCGGGCCGTGTGCGTAGTTTAAGGTCATGCAGGACCCAAGGTACTCATTTTAAGGTCATGAGACAGACCGATTTATTCAGTTTTAGATCGAGGGACGAACCCAAAAGCACTCAGTTTAAGGTCTTGAGACGGAGCCGTGACTCAATTTTAGGTCATGAGACGGACCCAAAGCACTCAGTTTAAGGTCATGAGATGGGACTTCTTTAGAATCCCAGGGTGTGAGAATGAAGCTTTGTCATGAGTAACCGGGTGATTTTGGTGATCAGAAATGGTTTTAAAGCTTTCTTTTATCGAGGATGGACCCCAAATTTTGGAATTTATTAATTTAAAACTCATTATATAATGAACGAGAGGTGGACATGTGGCCTGCGCCACGTGTCTCAGAAAGATGTGACGTGGTGCCATATGGAGATTAGTAGACATGGCGCGTGATGAGAGAAGTGGTGTAGCACCACGTGTCGATTGGATTGATTGGCGCCACATGGAGGGAATTGGCTTAGTGCTATGTGATGATTGGATTTCCCAACGCATGAGGAGGGAAGTGGCGCAGCGCCACCTGTGAAGGAGGGAGGTGGCGTGCCACTAGGAGGGAAGTGGCATGCGCCAGGTAGGCCAAAGGTTGCGAGTTTTCTTTAAGTTTGGATAGTGGTTCATTTCATCTGTACACGAAACTCTAATGCTCTCCGCTCTCCCTACTCTCTCTTACTCTCTTCTACTTTCTTCCTAATTTTGACTTTCGACCTTCTCAAATGGCAAATAATGAGAACAAGACAATCGGCGGCGCGAGTTACGAGGACCCTGGTCTTACGACTATGGCGATTGAGGTCCCTACTGATGTCCTAGTGGTCCCCTCCCAGCCTAACGGAACCCCTATCTCGGATTTTTTCTTTCATCAACTGAGCAGCTTCGTAGGACTCAGCGGCTCTCTCTAGCCATTCACACCACCTAGAGGGCTCTCAGCATTCCACCGCTATGGAAGGCCTGTTAGATGCCCCCGACGCTGCCTGAGTCATGGAGGAAGGTAGACTTTCAGAGCGCCATACAGAGGAGCCAGCGGTGGACAGCCCTCAGGTCCCAGATCCCTTTCGCTGGATTCTGGCTCGGGAGATGCCGGGGGGTTTAGACCCGGCAAGGTATAACCCTCCATCCCATTCTTCGGACTTTCTGCCAGCTTCCTGCTACTACTATACCGATACCAGCACGGACTCAGATCAGCTTCTTCGATATCCAAGTTTTCATCTATCGGTGTCGAACCGTCAGGTATGTCTATTTCATTTTTCTATTTCATTTATGTTTAATTAAACCAAATAAAATCTAAAAAGATCAGCTGCTTTGATCTCCAAGTTTTCATCTATCGGTATCGAACCGTCAAGTATGTCTATTTCATTTTTGTTTAACTAAACCAAATAAAATCTAAAAACTTAAAACAGAATCATGGACTTAGATGTGTGCACAGGGTAGGCCCGAAGCGTTTGGATGGATGATTTCCCGGAATATAACATCAAACAACTTGAACTCTTAAAATAAAACAGATCTTAACTTAGAAACACTGTATGATTAGGTTGAACCCCGTATTTCTTATTCTATTTTTTTAGCATATGTGTATGTTTATTGAGGTTTTTTTCGTTGGGTTGCGCGTTAACGTTTCTTGCTGTGGAAAATTTTGTTTTTATTCCTAGATAACATTTTTCACATTTTTTGAGGGGAATTTTAATTTGTTTTTCTGTCGTCAAGTTGTGGGTTAATGCTTCCTGAGACGGAACCTTTTTTATTTCTGTCCCTAGACAAACGTTTTTACATTTCTCTAGGGAAATTGTTTTATTTTATTTGATTTTGTCCCTAGACAAATGCTTGTACATTTTTCGAGGAGATTTTTAATATTTTTAAATTAATTCTGACTTGGGTTACGTATCAACATTTCTCGAGAAGGAAGAGCTTTCCTTCGATCTGCCCGATCCGGTGTAACACATTGTGTGACGCCTCACTTTTCACGACACGACCATTATGCACTGAACATCAAATGAAGATGTAGGATTATTTTAAGTGGTTAAAAAGGGATTCTAACCCTAGAATATAAACTCTCTAAGACCTAGAGAAGTAAGTGATCAAAGTAAAGAAGGAAAAGATTTAAGAA
>JAUTBS010038706.1:0-13981 GCA_032361285.1 Aequorea victoria
TATCTTATCGTACAAACTATTTGAATCCCTATTTTAGAACTGTATTGTACTATGCACGTTCCATTCACCAGTTTATACTGATGTAGTTCCATAACATTTTTCAGGTATCCTGTGAGATGAGATCGAGTTGATGGACTGATGCGGGGGATCTAAGTCTTTTGACCTCTAGGACATATCATGTTTTGCTTTCGCATTTATTTAATACACTTATCATGGATTCTATGACATCTTTATGATGAGACATTAGGCTGTTTGACCCATTTATGTCATGATTGGATATTACTATTTAATTCATGGAAATTAATACTATTTAGCATATAGTAGCTAATCTTTGGTTAAGGCTTTCTTAGTTTGTTGGGTCAAAAGCCCATGAACCATGACCGATCACATTTCTTAATTCGGAGCGTGACATATTGTGTTTCTATGATGTATTTAGACATGGCTTGGATATGCTAAAATAGGAGGAATGTGATGATTGTGTGTGAATATTGGTAATGCCTCAAAACATTGTGGTTTCTAGGCCATCTTGGGAATTTTCGTGTCAAGAAAATATCTTTGAAATTAAAATTTATTTCAAAAAAGTCACTTTAGGATGTCTTGAGTGTGTGTGATTTTTAGTTGGACCCAAAAATATATTTTTGAATCCTTATGCCATTTTTGAAATTTCTGTGACAGTGAGGCAGCAAAACAGCCAACTTTGAACATCTATAGAATATTCCAGAACAATCACCTTCAGATGAGCCACCTATAAAAGAAATGTCTATGGGTCTAGTTTCACCCAAAATTTATAAAACTCATTTTTATTGGGTATATTTCGAGATATGTTGTTTCTCCTAAACATGCTTTTTTTAATAGAAATATTTGCACGAATTTTTAATCCATTCTCTGTTCACAATCAGTTCTCAGTTTCTTCGTGAAAATTCTAGATAACACAATAATCTAGCTCTATGTAAATGTTCAAAAAATCTCAATGAGGTTTGATATTTGTAAAGTATTTTTGAATCCCTGTGGCAAATTCTAGAATTCTAAATTTTGATGAAAAGTGTGGTGTTTAAGTCATTACATACTCCTATGACATGTTTATTTCTTTTCAACATCATCCATGTGAAATAATGAGTTTTTGTGACTAGTTAAATGTTGTATGATCTTTAGACTTGTATCATAACATCTAGTATGCATGGCCTAAGTTTTGGGTGGGGGTATACACCTTGTGTCTAGCTTGGCTAGGTTTGATTTTTGATGAAATATTGTTATGTTGGACAAGTTCACATGGTTTGTGACTTGGGTATGTCTCTTGACGAAACAAATTTTTGGAGTGTCAAAGACAAAGCCACAGACCAGTAGCGTTGGCGTAGGAGGCATGCTGGGCAGAGCTAGCGGTGCAAAATAGAGGTCAGTGTGCACGGTGGCGCGCGACGTAGAGGATGACTGTGCGGTGGCACTGGGCCATGGCAGCAGGTGGCGCTGGAGGCGCAGAGGCGGCGCAAGGTACAGTGGCAGTGAACCAGCAAGGCAGCGGCCGCAATGGCAGCAGCAAGAAGGAAGGCTGAAACCCTAACCATTGATCAGTTGAGAGAAACCTCAAACAAAAAAAGAAAGACGGCTGCGACATAGGGTTTTTAACGCAAACCCTAAAGACGACTGCAACATAGGGTTTTTAACGCAAACCCCAATTGTGATGCTGGTTTTAAAGCCCTAAAAGGCTTAGGGCCTGTTTGGCAAAGGTCATAAACGAGATAAATTTTTTTTTTTTTTCTATTTAACTGCGCGGATGATTTTTTATTTTTTTGTATTTTTAGAACCCTTTAAAAATGGATTAAAAAGCCCTGATCCTAAAAAGTATTTTTTATGAAAAATAATTTTATTTTTAATGATTGTTTTCAAAATTAATTAAAAGTGAAATTCTAATTTGTTATTTAAATTAATTTTGATTTCTAAGTTATTTTAATTTAAATAAGTTATTTTATTTTGGATAATTAAAATAAAAAAATAATTTTTGCATGAAAAAATAGATATTTCCTTTTGAATTATTTTTTTAAAATAAAGATATTTTTGTCCCTCAAGATTAAATATTAAGTGAGTGAGAAAATTTTAATTAAACCTCACAGCCTCCATTAGTGTTTTATATGTGATGTAATTAATTCATCTTTCCAACAGAGGGTCTTAATTGTGGATATCACTGAAATAAAACTCTTAAGTGCTAATTTTTATAATTAAATAGTAAGTATGAGTGATCCCCCAACAGGGAGGTTCATTACGAGTAGGGTTTAATTTTGAGAATGAACTAATGGTATACATTTAAGATATAAATAATAATATCTTCTCAAACGGAGTCGCTGTTATTATTTATATGGCCGAAAGTACTAGTTATTTAATTTTATCGAACAAAAATTTCTTAAACTATTCAGATAACAAAATTAAAATATACAATCTGTCTAATTTAAAGTAAAAATTAGATTAACTGACAGAATTTATTTTTAATTGACGGTCGAGGAAAGTTAATTTAGAATTAATTGAAACAAGTTTTTCCACAAAACCTGATTGAATGAATATTTTTTTTCATATATAATGGGCAGTTCATTCAATCCTCTCGCTTCAATATTAAAGAAAAATAAACTAACTGGATCTAATTTTATCAACTCGAAAAGGAATCTTGACATTATCCTAACGGCAGAGGACTTCACATTTGTTTTAACAAAAGTATGTCCGATAGAGCTAGTAGAGGACGCACCCGAAAGGGAAGTCCAGGCCTACCAGAAGTGGCAGAAAGCTGATCAGATAGCTCATTGCTATATTTTGGCATCCATGTCAAATGTGTTGCAACACCAGCATTAGTATATGACCACTGCCTACGAAATGATTCTGAACCTCAGAAAAATATTTGAGGATCAGAATCATTCTGCTAGGATGACGGCTATATAAAACTTGGTTAACACCAAGATTGTTGAAGGTACCCCAGTAAGGAACTATGTTCTTAAGATGATCAGCATTCTTGGAGAACTAGAGGTCCTTGGATCTGAAATGGATGGAAAAATTCATATCGATTTCGTGCTCCAGTTATTGAAAGAGTCTTTTAAGTAATTTTACCTAAATTTTACGATGAGTAAAATAGATTACTCCTTTGCGGAACTTCTTAAAGAACTACAGGCAGCTGAAGGTATCATCAGTAACCAATTTGTGGTGAATGTTGCTGAACGACCCTCGACTTCTTACCCAAAAGGAAAGATGAAGAATAAGGAAAAAGAGAAAGTTTATAAGCAACATTTAGTTGTTAAAACTAAAGGGAAGACTCAAAGGGTAGGAAAGTAGCCAAAAGGTTAGTGCTATTTTTGTGATCAGCCAGGACATTGGAAGAAGTATTGTCCGATCTTCTTAGCAAAGCACGACAATAGACAAGGTAACAATTCTTCATTCACTGTTGAAACATGTTTTGTGGTGGAATCTATGAGAACCTGGTGTGTAGATTCAGGAGTCACTAATCATGTCTGTAATATTTTACAAGAGTTCTAGGTAATCAGGCAATTCAGTAATGGAGAGATATTTTTATTCATGGGTGACTCGAATAAAGCAGAAGTAGTAGCAGTAGGAACTTTTGTTCTTGATTTTGGTTGTAATAGACGAATAATATTGAAAGATTGTTCTTATGTGTAAAATCTGGTAAAATATTTTAAAATTTAAAATTTATTTTTTAAAATAATTAAACTGAGTTATTAAATTTTAATTAACTAAATAAACCATAATAAAATAAAAAGGTAAATTAGTTAATTAAAACAAACTAGTTGATAAAATACAATTAACTAGAATAATAATTAATTCGAACATTTTATTTGTGGAATAAATTAATTGATAACATTAATTTAAAAATCAAAAACTCGAATATTTGGGAAATTTATTTTATGAATTTTTGAAATAGGATTGTTCCTATTAAGTTGAGATAATTATGGTAGATATAATTTGAATGGGAAAGAGATAAGCTTAAGAAGAGATTTTGGTATTCCCTCCCTAAATTTCTGCCAAAATCCTAGCTAATCTTTCCTTCCCCTATTTTTAAATCCTGATTTTCCTTTTCCTCTCCCCCCTGTCTCTCACGATTCTCCCTCACTCCCTCTTTCCTCTCCAGATTCTTCTCCTTCTTCTTTTAAACTCTCCTTCTCTCAACCTCCCAAACCAGATCACACACACCACCTGCTGCACCACCTCACGCCACCGCACGCCGCCGATCATCACTGCCGTCGTGGTCACCATCTTCTTCTCCGATTGGTTTCTTTTCACTCTCCCCTGTTCCGAAATTATATATAGAACATATGTATATATGTAATAAAATGTATATAAGGGTAGAGACAACATGTTTATATATAAATTGTAACAGATTGATGCACATTGATAGAATGATTTTTGTATTTGAAATCAAGCATCAAACATACACATGTCATGATATACAAGAATATATATATATAAACATATGATCATTATATATATATATATACATATATATACATGAAAATCTAAATCAAGTCTTTATATTGTTTTGATTGTAAAACTCGATAGAAACATGATAGAAAGTATCATATAAAGCTTAAAAATAAAAACCATGAAGAATGGAATCGAAATTGAATCAAAACTCGACCTGTCGAAACTCTGGTTCGTCTTTTTGGAGGATTCTGTCCGGACGGAATCCATCTGAGTCCGGACGGAATGGCATTGAAACGACCATTGCCTACGGGTTGAAACCGTCCGGACGGGCGTCCGGACGAAAACATGTTGAACCTAATTTTGTTATTGCAACTTACTGCTAGGTCTTGTTTGGTTAACCCCCAATGTTAACTAAGTTATTAAATGATAATGTAAACACCAAAATTATATTCTAATAAAGTTAAATTATTAAAAACTTTGTTAGATGATAATTTAATTATAAGTTATAAATTAGTTAATAATTAACCTAAATATCCGAAAGACTTATTGAATTGGATTTAATTTATTTAGGAATAATTTTGATTAAAGTCTTGTAAGGTAAGAACTAAATAAATAATTTAGAACTAATCAATGATTAGGCTAATAACCCAAAAATAATGTAATTTAATGACGAAAATTAAATTAAATCAGAAAGAGGGTTTAACATTAACGGGTAAGTGATCGTTTAAATAGTTAGGTCGTATCTGCTTTTGTAATATATTTATGGTTTGTACATGTTATCATTCAGGTTGACGTAGATCATACCTGTTGTCAGTTCATTTTATTTTCAGGGAACATCAGGTGAGTGGATCATGCTATTATCTTTCGGTAAAATTTTCTCATTTCCCAAAATTATTTTAAAGAGAAAAGTTTTTAGTCTACTTCAAATGCTTTTCATTAAAAACTATTTTTATAAATGCTTTAAAAGAAAAATGTATTTATTTAAATGTTATTAAATACTTTTAAATGTTATGAATGATATATTGTCCTAAAAACCAAAGGCATAAAAGTTTTAAAGCATAAAAAGAAAGAAGATTTATTCCTTACTTAATTATATGGTGCAATCATGAGATTGGATATTCTTGGGATGTGAAAAGTCCAAGGGATAGTTCCTCTTCGAGGGTGACTTTGGCCAGCTAAGAAAAATCACCGGTTTGATTCCGCGTTGACCTTAGTTGACTCAGCGGTTAAGGGACAGCCCGGGTGTGTCCGGTGACCTTAACCGGAGTCGAGTAGAGAATAGTCTCGGGCGCTAACCCGTGGTTACTCTAATGTCGATATTGGATCCAATGGTCAAGAGACCCCGAGTAAATGTGGCATTGTTATTTTATTGTGCACAGTTTATTTCTGTTGTACTTGATTTATTTATTCCCACTCATGTATGAGCATGTCACATTTATCATATTTTTTTGATATTACTATTATACATATGAGGACACTTGACGTCCAGTTTGAAAAGAAAAACATATGTGTTTTCAAAGAAAATGAAAAAGGAAAATATATTTTCAAATGAAAGAAAATGAAATGATTTGCGAAGAGATGGACTGAAGGGGTTTGTGATTACCCATTTTCTTATGTTGTATATACCATGTCATTTTATGTTATCATACACTTTATTTTATCCTTGTTTTAGAACTGTATTGTACTATCATGATTCCATTCACCAGTTTATACTGATGTTGTATTATAACATTTTCAGGTTGCTAGTGAGTCGCTATGCATTTGATGGACTGCTACGGGGGATCCAATTCTATGACCTCAATGACATATTTTATCATCTTGTTGCTTCCGCATAGTTCTACATTTATTCATTTGACATTGAGACATATGGATTCTTTGATGTTGTTGATATCATTTATGAATTTTACGGGCTGTTGACCCAAATTATTATGAATGGGATTTAAAGTATTTAAATTTAAGAAAATAAAATCACTAATTAAGCATATAGTATCCATGGTCAGTCACCATTCCCAAATTGGGGCGTGACATTATGTACCTTCAATTCAGAAGAATTTAATTTCTATTTTGAAATTAGTTTTGAATGGATATTCGGTCAATTTTAATAAGAATGTTTTTATTAAGTTTGACAGTTTCTTATATTTATTCTGGTACATTGATGAATATATCTTTGGCACTTATGCCTTGGACATATTAATCTAAAAAAGATTCAAAGACTGATTTTAAATGGGAAAATAAGCTCATTGAAAGTGGAGGCACTTTTAGCCTGTGAATTCTACTAATAAGGTAAAATGACTAAAAGACTATTCTCAGCAAAGAGCTAGAGAGCTAACGATATGTTGAAATTGGTTCACTTCGACCTGTGTAGATCCATGACTATTCGGGTAAGAGGTGATTTTGAGTATTTCATCACTTTTATTGATGATTACTCAAGGTTTGGTTACATTTACTTGATGCACCACAAATCTGAATTTTTTGAGAAATTTAAAGTTTTTAAGACTGAAGTGAGAGGCCGCATGGTAAACTAATCAAAACACTGTGATCCGATTGTGGTGGAGAATACCTCTTAGGAGAGTTTAGGGATTACCTAGTGAAGGTAGGAATTACATCCCAATTGACTGCACCTGGCACACCTCAGCAGAATAGTGTAGCAGAAAGAAGGGACCAGACTCTTTTAGATATGATTAGGTCCATAATGAATTATTCGGATCTGCCAAATTCATTTTGGAATTTTGTATTAGAGACAGCAATATATTTGTTGAACCTATTTCTATCTAAATCAGTTCCTTCAACTCTCACAGAACTGTGGAATGGGCGCAAGCTTAGTGTGACACCCCACTTTTCTCAACTACAATTCTTAGACACTAAACCTAGAATAAAGGAGTTATGCCTTGAGAATTGACATTCAAACCCTATGAACAAAATGATGAATACATGGAATATGGAATAGGATAGACCTAGAAAGGTAGAATTGATAAAAAGAGTTCAAATAGATTTTAAACAATGAGATTTTAAAACGTTCAAGTTATAAAAAAAAATCGAAAGACAAAAAAAGCGCAAAGAACTGAAACAGGCCAAAGCTTAGCCTAGAAACTCCTAAAGTCCAAAACTTAAATAATAATTTGGGTAGAAAATGAGGCTAAGCCCAACTATAAGGGCCCAACAAAATCATAAAACCAAAAAACTCAATTGAGAGTTCAAAAAAAATAAAAGTTATGGAATGCCTAAATGAGGCCCAAATTTTGAGAAGTCCAATAGGGAAATTTAATTAGGGCTTTGGGATAAACATTATGGGAGCCCAATATAAATAATTATTTAATCCCAATTAGTTTATTAATGGCCTAATAGATTTGATAGCAAGCCCAAACCAAAATTAGGCCCAAAACTTGAAATTTGACCTAAATGAATTTAATTTGGGCTCAAAGTGAATTTTAACCTCATAAATTAATAAAATAAATATTTTTTGAAGCTTCTAGAAGCTCTGGACCGAAATCCCCTTAGAGAGGGGGATGATGTAACAATTTTCAAGGAAAAAAAAAAAAAGAAAGAAAATGTGAAAAATGTGAAAAGATGATTTCTTGAAAGTATGATTTTGTTACCTCATCAAAAGCCCCTAAGTCTTCAATGAATAGTATAAGGCACATGAAGAATGATGAGAGGAGAGGAGATGTGATGGGACAAAATTAGAATTAAAATAAAAAAAGGAGATGTCTTGTCAAGTACCATAAAATAAGACAACTTGTCCCCCATTAAACCAAACAAGATCTTAAGGCCTAAGTAAAATAGATTATTGAATCCAAGCATGGCATTAGAAATCTTGGAGCCCAAGATTTAGTTAGATTGTAATTAAATTGGAAGAATAAGAATTCAATTGGGAGTTGGATGGAAACTAAATGAGGGGTAAAATGGTCTTTTCACCCTAAATCTTTACCTATAAATATGAGGCTTCTCCCAACATAAAAATTTATTTGTTCAAAGTCACTCCTTCTCTAGAATTTTGTTGGTCCCTCCTTGGAGAAAAAAAGAAGAAGAAGGAGAAGAAGAAGAAGAAGAAGAAGAAACAAGAAAGAAGAAAGAATAGAAGAAAGAATGAAGGAAACCTAAAGTTAATTCCTAGTTTCTTGAAGTAAGGAAGACTACCAAGTAAGTGATCTTCAAGACCTATATCTCCCAATATTATTTTCTTATCTCAAATCCTCTCTAAGATAAAAGAAACATGAACAAGAATGAAGATGAACCAAGAAAACAAGAAAAGAAAGTGTGGAACCTTATTTCAGGGAAATCTTTTAATGATCAAAGAAAAAGAACAACTAATGTAAGAAAATATGGGTACCTTTTGATGAATATATTGTGTTTCCATTAAGTGTTTAGACATGCCTTGGATGTTCCAAAATAGGAGAAATTTGAGGATTGTGGATGAATGTTGGAGTTAACTCAAAACAGTGTAGTTTCAGCCATCTTGGGAATTCTTGAGCCAAGCAAATGTCTTCAAAATTAAAATCTATTTCAAAAAAAGCCTCTTTAGGATGTCTTGAATATGTGTGATTTTTCTTTGGACCCAAAAATGTATTCTTGAATTCTTATGTCATTTTTGAAGTTTTTGTGATAGTGAGGCAGCAAAACAACCAACTTTAAACACTTGTAGAATATTCTAGAAATATTCCCTTGAGATGAACCACCTATCCAATGAACGGTCTATGGGTCTAGTTTCACCCAAAGTTTACAAAACGTATTTTGGTTGGTTAAATTTTGAGATATTCTGGCTCTCCCAAATAGACTCCTTTTTCAACAGATTTAGTTGTGCAAATTGTTAGCCCCTCCTCTGTTGACAATCAGTCCTTGGTTTCTTAATGAAAAGTCTAGATAACACAATAATTTATCCCTCTGTTATTTCTCAGGATTCTCCAATGAGGTTTTGTGTTTTTAAAGAATTTTTGAATCACTGGGGTAGGATCTAGAAATGAAGAGGAATATGGTTGAAGAAGGCTTTAAGCAAAACTAAGTACATAAACCTAAGTTATGAATATTGGGGACCATGAGGGTACCAAGAATGATTAGAAATGAAATTTTTAAGAAGAAAAATACCCCATTTGCATACCCACACAAATATGCATGTGTCACCTTAGTTCACAAAGTTAAGTTCCTATCGTTATTATGTTTTAAGAATCGGAGTTCCGGAGTGAACTGGAGGGTATAGCTCAAGGAGGAGCACTCATTTTTTAGGTGAATTTTTGTTATATCACTAGCTTGGTATTATGAGTGTGTAAATAGTTAAATTATTTACGCTTTCATGGTATGTGATTTGAGAAAATTAATGATTATCTTACTTGTGAAAGAAGGCTATGATTGCAAATTTCTATTTTATGAAATGATTTTGGAATATGCTTTTGAAACCTAAATGGATGTTGGGATAAATGATTAATGGATACAATGTGTGTATCATATTAGTCTTGATTTCTCGTGAAGATATCGCGCAACTGTTCGTGGATATATTTCATGTGATAGGTATACCGCACAATCGTTCGTGGGTATATATCATATTATAAATATATTATAGATAAGCTACGGGTGACAGCTAGTTCTGCCCATGAGCATTGTCAAGGTGACCCAGGAAATGATCCTTAACCCTGTCCACTGAGTAGGCGGGACATTCATGGTAACAATACTGTAGCAACTCCTGGTTGGAAGGTTAATACAACCCAAAGTATTATGAGAAAATATGATTAATAAAATAGCTTATTATATTACCACTACTAAGTGGGTGTGTGAAATAAAAAAAGACATACTTATCATTACTAAGTGAATAAACAGAAATAATATTGAAAATTCTCTGCTGAGAGGCGATTGTAAAAAAATCCTCCACTGAGAGGTGATTAATGATAAGATGAAAGTTTTTCTTTAAAAAGATAATGAACAGAAAAATGATAAACAACGCTTTCCTAAGAGAAATAACGAAATAAAGATGAAGAGTAACGAAAGATCATAAATATATTAAGTCTTGGAAAAACCCTCTTACGATGTGATTTTGTGGAAAAACGGCAACTTAAAATCTTTTATGATAAAAGTTATATTTTTGTGAAAAGTTATCATGTTTTAAAGTGATGAATTATTTTTTTTCATTGTGCCATTTATAATGCTATTGCTAGTGATTGGTGAGCACGTGAATTATAGCTCACCCCCACACAGATCGTTGTAATAGGTACAAGCGAATGATATGCGCGGTCAGATCCACTGCAATATTAGGTTTGGGTTAGGATCTACGGAGATATATTCCACCGAATGTTTTTATTTTGAGATTTAACCAATGTATTTATTAGTGGCCAGTGAGCCTCTTGCAATGTAAAGTTATGTTATAAAAAAAATATGAAGGATTTCATATATGTTAATGGAATTCAGGTTAAAGATGAAAGGTAAGATGATTTGGTCTTATTTCCCTCGCAATCCGTGCCTGGTGTCTCGGGGCGGGACGTGACACCCAGTCTGGGACATGTTCAGATATGGGGTTGTCTAGCACACGTGCTGAAAAAGGAACCAAAAAAGTTAGAATCAAGGACAAATGTGTGTCTCTTTGTGGGTTACCCTAAATGCACCAATGGAGGTTTATTTTATGATCTAAGGACCAGAATGTCATTGTTAGTACCAATGCCCGGTTCTTGAGAAATAATTATATTATGAACTTCAAACCAAAAAGTAAGTTAATCTTACAAGAGATAAGAGGAAGTAACCGAATAGATACACCAAATGCACAACAGGAAATATCAACTAATATCAATAACTCATTGCCTTCTAGTAGTGGGAGATTTATTGATGATCAGGAATGTGTCACTAGTACACAAGCTCAGGAAGAGTCTCATCGTAGTGGGAAGATCAGGCAACAGATTGACATGTTGATGTACTTGGATGAGCACTTCGGTGAGATCGCATGAGAACATGAATCAGAGCCCAGAAACTATAACGAAGCTATCCAAGACAAAGATTTTGATCTTTGGATGAAAGTTATGAATTCAGAGATAGAATTTATGTATTCCAATCATGTCCAGAATCTTGTTGATTTTTTGAATGGGGTAAAATCTATCGGATGAAAATGGATCTATAAGAAAAAAAGAGGGGTAGACGGGAAGGTGGAAATCTTAAAGCTAGGCTTGTTGCAAAAGGGTTTACTCAGAAAGAAAAGATCAATGATGAGAAAAAAAATTTGTCGATAGCTATGCTTAAGTCTATCAGGATTCTTTTATCTATTGTTGCTCATTTCGATTACAAAATTTAGCAAATGAACGTCAAGACTACATTTCTTAATAAAAATCTTGACGAGTGTATCTATATGATATAACCAGGCAGTTTCATAGCAAGTAACCAAGAGAGTAAGGTATGCAAATTATAAAAATCTATTTATAAACTTAAGCAAGCATCAAGATCCTGGAACATTCGGTTTGATGAGGCAATCAAACCTTTTAGTTTTAATTAATGTCCAGATGAAGCCTATGTGTACAGAAAAATTGACAAAAGCATTGTGATATTTCTTATACTTTATATAGATGATATACTTCTAATCGGTCATGATGTGGAAGCGTTGTCTACCATAAAGGTGTGGTTGTCAAGACAATTCGATATGAAAGACTTAGGAAAAGCCAGTCACATCCTTGGAATCAAGCTTATGCGAGATTGGGGTAAAAGGATGTTAGGTTTATCCCAAGCACTTTATATCGATAATCTTCTCGTCAGATTTAGCATGTAGGATTCTAAGAAATGACTTTTCCCTTTCAGGCATGGAATTAGTCTATCTAAGGATCAGTGTCCTAAAACACCTAATTAGATAAAAAAGATGAAAGACATTCCTTATGTTTCGACACTCGCAAGTCTCATGTATGCCAATATTATGTACTAGACATGATATCTATTTTTTCGTAAGCATGGTTAGCAGATTTGAGTCTAATCTAGGCGAAAAATATTGGACAGCGGTAAAACACATTCTCAAGTATCTGAAAAGAACTAGAGATTATGTATTGATTTATCAGGCTGAGAGTTTTATACCCACTGGGTATATTGACTCAGATTTTTAGTCAGATAGAGAATCCAGAAAGTCTACCTCTGAATATGTGTTTATCTTGGAAAGTGGAGCTGTCGGTTAGAAGAGTATCAAGCAGTCTTGCATTGCTGATTCTACCATGGAGGCTAAATATTTTGCCACTTCGGAGGCAGTAAAAGAGATAGTATGGCTCTGGAACTTCCTTGATAATTTGGGAATGGTTCCCTCAGTGCAATCGACTATTACACTTTATTGTGATAATAGTAGAGCGGTTGCTAATTCGAAAGAACCTAAGACACATAAACAGACTAAACACTTTGAGATTAAGTATCACCTGATTCAAGAGATCATTCAGAGAAGTGATGTGATTGTGACCAAGATTGCATCAGTAGATAACCTGGCAGATCCTTTTACAAAGAACTTACCGGCTAAAACTTTCAATAGTTACGTAGAGGGATTAGGTTTGAGAAGTATGACCACATGATTTTAATAAAAAGCGAGAGACTATTGGAGTTTTTATATAAAATCAGTTTCAGACATTTTATATTATTTTTAATAATATTTGGATTGTCTCAGCCTATTTACATCTATATTTGTGAAAAATACATTTTTTAATTATTTGTACTTAATATGTAAAATGTCAGTAATTATATATAATAGAAATTCTGATAAGTAAAGCTTGCCTTACTTATAGAAGATCATAATTTCAGTTCTTGTATAATTAAATTAGTTCACAACCTAAATAGGGTTGACATCTTATCGGTATACATGCGAACACAATCTCAGTGATTTATCTTAATCGCAAAAAAGTATTCGATAATACAAGAGAGATTGTGTTCGGTGCACCAGAAATGTATTGAACAGGACCAAAGTTGAAATTAAAGTCCATATACTGACATTATTAGACTTACACAATTTCACGGTTTGTTCGAGGGCTCATAAATTTCTTATCCCGAGAAATATTGAATGTTGACATGTTTTAATATTTATTACTTTGAATCACTTACGGGTGCAATTCAATTTTATTGTTTCAACAAACCTTACAGTTTGTGTAATGAATTATTATAATGTGATCAATGTTATATTTCGGAGGAATTCGTGTCCAGAATAATTCTGAATTGTAATACATCCATGATAAATTCATAAATTTTGTTACTACCAGTAAACCTGATAAGTGAATTATTAATTTAATCACGTAGTATATTAAATAAATTGAATTTTCTAATCAAGGATTGTAGATGTTGGTAAAATTAAATTATCAATAGTTAAATTTTACTAAGCGGGTATTAGTAAACTTAACACGAAAAATCATATTATGTGGTATATAACTCGGCAAATAAGGACTCTTATCATAATGATCTGAGATAATTAAATTGATGTGTGTAGACACCTCATTTTTTATTAAACCGAACATCGGCCGGTTCTTGTAGCCTTCCGATGATGAAAAGTGCATCAGTTATATCCAAATGAGCTTCTGCACGTATCCGAAAGTCCGAAGGTACTTCCAAGTGTAAACCCAAGCAAACCCAAACACCCGAAACAACC
>JAUTBS010038817.1:0-21707 GCA_032361285.1 Aequorea victoria
ACTTAACAAGTGTGGAATGAATGTTTAGCATAACCCTAATTATTATTTATTATGTCACCTAACGACCCGGGAATTTCAGGACGTTACAAAGAGTGTGAGATCATACCTCCAAAATCCGCCAGTAACCGGTGACAGACATCTCCTTGGCCTGAAAGAAGGACCGCGGGCTCGTATATAACGTGCCCAATGCTGCTCATCCCCAGTCGAAGGACGACACCTGACAAAGATCGTGTAGGGCTCCTAGATAGTATAGTTGAATGGTCTTTTGTCTGTTCGTAAATAGGCAAGCACTGAAAAGATAGAGAGGGAATGCCCTTGTAAACAACTCAAAATGGCGGAGCTTGGTGCACTCCAATCCCATGTAGCTATCTATGAGCCAGGAGTACCGGATGCATCCACAATCTGACTGAGGAGGGACCCTGCTGAAGAAATAGATGAGAGCCTCCAAGAAGAATCCTATGGTGGGGTCGAGCGGGATAGGATCTCCCCCTACCCGGATCCCCATGATCATAGCAAAATCCAGTGGGATCACGGTCGCCTCAAAGGACGGGAAGTGGAAGGTGTTGGTGGTATCCCACCACCTCTCCACTAGCGTCGTCATGAGTACTCGATCATTATGAGTATTCGTGAGGAGGGGGATGAACCGGCTGAACTCAAAAGCATCCACTAATGCTTTTTTCTCCAGGGAAAGGATCCCATACCACTTAAGGATACGAGAGGAGCCTCCAAAGCACCGTAAATACTCGCCGGTCTGCAAAAAGAAGAAAAGCAAAAAATATCGTCAGATAAGATAAATAAATAATATATGAAAAAGGAATAAAAATGCAATAAATCTAGAAAAGTGTAAAAACAATTATCTTGTGACTAAAAATGAAAAAATTCACCACGTTAGATAGCAGGAACCGCAACCTAACTTGAAAAAAAATAGAAAAATCTAATAACCTAAGAAAATGTGAAAAAGTTTACTTAGTGACGGAAAATAAAAAATTCACCACTTTAAATAGTAGGAAGCGCAACCTAACTTGAGCAAAAATACAAAAATACAAAAATTTAATAAAATTAAAAAAATGTTCAAATGTTTACTTATTGAGCAAAAATTAAAAATTCACCACGTTAGATAGCAGGAAGCACTAACCTAGTGACCCAAAAATAAAAGTCAATAAACCTAGGAGAGTGTGAAAGCACTAACCTAGTGACCCAAAAATAAAAGTCACTAAACCTAGGAGAGTGTGAAAGCACTAATTTAGTGACCCAAAAATAAAAGTCAATAAACTTAGGAGAGTGGAAGCACTAACCTAGTGAGCCAAAAATAAAAGTCAATAAACCTAGGAAAGTGTGAAATTACTTGCCCAGTCAGCAGATTATAATAATGAAAAGTTCTTAGAAAAAACGTGAAAACGTTTATCTAGGGACAAGATTACTAATTTTCTATCGGGAAACGTGCAACCCAACCTAAGTTGGTCAGGTAAGAGCACCTCTACCCAACTCAGGAAGCGTGGAACGCAACCTAGGATAGCTACGAAAAGCCTATACATCCCGGGCGGGAGTGCAAAGAGTAACATGATTCAGGAAGGACGAAGAGAAGCCTGCCCACCTCGAGAAACGTTGCCACGTGACCCAAGTGTGAATTAATAACAACCCCCCTAGAAAAACGTATAAACATTTGTCTAGGGACAAAATAATAATAAAATAGAATTCTTAGAAAATATGAAAACGTTTATCTAGGGACAAAGATCTCTTGGGAAACGTGCAACACAACTTAAGTTGGTCAGGTAAGAGCACTCCTACCCAACTCAGGAAGCGTGAAACACAACCTAGGATGGTCAGAGAAAGCCTACACATCCCGGGCAGGAGTATGAAGCGTAACCTAATTCAGGCAGGGCAAAGGGAAGCCTGCCCACCTCGGGAAACGTTGCCATGTAACCCAACTACGGATTAATAATAACCCCTAGAAAAGTGTGAGAACACTTATCTAGGGACAATACAATAAAATAAGAAAAAATTTCTAGAAAAACGTGAAAACATTTGTCTAGAGACAAAAATTGGATTCTTCTAGGGAAGCATGAAACGCAGCCCAAAGAAAAAAAATAAAGAATATATATAATAAAATAAAAATAATAATAAAAAGATACATAAAAATAGAATAAGAAATATACGATTCAACCTAATCATGTAAGGTTTGTAAGTTCTGATTTGTTTTATTTTTAAGGGTTTAGATTGTTTGGTGTTATATTCTGAAAAATCATCCATCCAAGTGCTTCGGTCCTACCCTGTGCATACATCTAAGTCCATAAATATTTTTTAATTTTTTTGGTATGCTTTTGGTTTAAATTTAAACAGAAAAGAAATAGCAAAGAAAGAAGGCATACCTGACGGTTCATCGCCGAAAGATGGGTATTGGGAGCGCAAAGCAGCTATTCTGGGTCCACTGTGCTGTCATCGTAAAATGACTGGTTTCCCCCGTGTGGCTCCAGGGCAAGGGTCGTAGGGTCGTACACGGTTGGGTTGAACTCTCCTGGCATATCAGCAGCCAGCACCCCACAAAAAGGGTCTGGGACCTGAGGGCTATCCACCATCGACTCCTCGGTGGTGTGGCGCTCCGAAGGCTTGCCCTCCTCGATAATGTAGATGGTGTCGGTAGCGGCGAGCAGATCGTCCATGATGTAGGACGGCACATGTGAGACCTCCAGATGGTGGGATGGGTTGGAATAGGTATCACTGATCCCAAATAAAGAGCTCAGGACCCTCAAGAAGAAGTCTGGGTCTGTCGGGGTCCCAGATGGCTGGGAAGGGTCAACAGTGCCACTACTCGGAGCTATCGCCACCGGGATTGTCGTAGCTGCCTCCACGGGTGCGTCGGCGCCAGGAAGATGCGTGACATCAGTCAAATCCAGGTGCTCCTCATGGCTTGTTCCACCTGGCACGAGCTTGTGCCATTGTTTGTAGCGTGCGCCACTTTCCTCCTATGTGGCGCCACGTCAACCCATCGTGCCCTACTTCCCTCCTAGTGGAAAGCCAAGTTAGTCCAATCATTACCCAGCGCGCACCACTTCCCTCCTCATGGGCCTTATGTCAAGCCAACTGACACGTGATGCCACGCCATTTCTCTCCACGTGGACGCCAGGTAATCTAATCGACACACGGCGCATGCCATGTGTCCACCTCCCGTTCGTTGATTTATGTTTTTTTTTTAAATAAAATTCCAAATTTGGGGTCTGTCTCATGACCGAGAACTGAGTAATTGGGTCCATCCCATGATCTAAAACTGAGTAATTGGTCCATCTCATGACCTAAAATTGAGTAATCGGTCCGTATCACGACCTAAAACTGAGTACTTAGGTCCATCTCACAACCTAAAGTTGAGTACATTGGGTCTGTCTCACAATCTAAAATTGAGAAAATTAGTCTGTTCTTCGATCGAAATGAAGCGATTAAGGTCTCATGATGAGACTTGAATAGAAGTTGAACCGTTAAATACGTGAATGGTGGTACAACTAAAAAACCAAAGCTTTTGAATGGCAGTAGAATTGCTACGTGTTTCAATGGTGATGTAACCACTAGCCTTTGTCATCATGACCCCAAAACTAATCTTTATCTAACTCAGTCCATTCATGACCTTAAAAGGATAAATCGGGCCGATCGGGACCTTAAATTGACCAAATTGGTCCACTCATGACCTTAAAAGGATAAAATGGTTCGGTCGGAACTTTAAAAATGCTAAATCGGTCCATTCATGACCTTAAAAAGATAAATCAATCTGGCCAAGACCTTAAATTGACTAGTCTGTCATGACTTTAAACTGCCTTATTTTCTGTCTCCGCGACCTTAGTTTATCTTCTTGCATAGCTTTGTGGAGTAACCACTAGATTTTAACCTTTGTTGTCTCTACATCATTTGCATTGTCTCCATGAACTATGTTGGGTTGATCCTTTCAAACAGGGTACATCGGCAGCTTGATGTAAACTCAAGCACGACCATTTCGCTTTGCACAGTTTGTTTTGTTTTCTTATTTTCCAACCTAAGAATGGTTTAGTCAAAAGAGACTGTCTATGAGACTTTGACATTCACTCACTCTACGCATTGTGGTGAGAGTTCTGTCAAAGGGGGATAACTGTAGACACCCGAATTTTGACTAACCTGCATAGGCTTATCCGGTTTGCTTTCGATGATGAGTGCATGTGTAAGCCGCATTGAAAGAAACTGTGTACTAGTTTGAGAGTCAAAGAAATACCATAAAACACCCAAAAATACCCAAAATACAAAAAATACCCCTCGATGCAGCCTCCCAACCATGCGCACGCCACCTCCCTCCAAAAAATTAAAGCCACCTTCAAGTGCCTTAAGCCACTTCCCTCCAACCTGGCACACGCCACTCTTTTTTTGTGCCTCTGGACAAGCCAAGGCAAGGTGCCCTAAGCCACCTTAACCTGGCGTCCGCTACCTCCCACATGGCATAAGCCACCTCCAACACGGTGCACGCCACCTTGAGAAGAGTTTTTTCCCTTTTGGCAGATTCCTCACCCATTTTCTATAAATAGGAGCCTTACTCCTCTTATTTCAGGCCAACAATATTAGAGAGCCAAAGTTTTTCCAAATTACAAGCTCAAAACGATTATCTACCAAAACTCTGCTGGATTGGAAAGCGACACCAAACTAGACTAATATTTGAACCAACCTAATACACAAACCCATACACCGGACCAATTCTGATGACTCGAAGGCTGCACGGAAGGCTTCCTAGGATAGGACGCGTTGCTTTTGAGGGAGCTACTGGATAACTAGGAACTTGGTTTTTCATCCAGGATTTACGGTAAGCCTTCATTTTCATCTTAGTTTCTTTTTATTCGGTAAAAGGGGAGAAAGAGGTCGTTGGCCTCATTCTCCTCGATTCTATTTTCATTTCCCATTCAAGCATGTTTTCATTCTTCTTAGAAAAGCATGCATTTTAGCCTCTTTAAGTATGTAGAAAATGCATGAAATGTATGATTTAGACTATGTGTTGAAGATCCTATATGAATTACCATGTTTTTTTTCCATATATAAAAAGATATTTTTACACCAGCACACTATTTTCTTAAAATAGTAACCCCTTTTGGCCCTCCAAGTGTCGAGCTCACTCTGCTATTGTGACGCGCGCCACTTTCAGAGATGCCAGAAGTGGCGTACGCCATGTGGATATAGCGCACGCCAGGTTGAGAGGTGGAATGCGCCACCTCTGTTAAAACTAGTGGCTTTCCAGTAGCTTTCTACATCTTTTTATGTTTAACAACATGCCTCTTCTATGTATAAATGCACTGATATGTTTCCATTTCCCCATTTGACATGCAAATAAGTGTAAGTATGCTTAGAAAGCCTTAGTTTTAGGTTAGGTTTTGTTTTCTTGCTTGGTTTTGTATGATCTCTCTTCAATCCCCATTCTGTATGTGTTATTTTCGATAAATTTAAAATAAGAACAAAAGCAACGGTTAAGTAGAGGTTGGTCTTCTCATCGGGCGAGAGGAGTGCCTAACACCTTCCTTTCTCATACTCTAACTCCCGAGCCATTATCTCTGGTTATGACGAACTAGTACCTTGAAAGTTCTGTTTCTTGATTTTTCAATAAAAACTATGTGGTTACTCCAATTGTGCGGCCCTTAACACGGATGAATTTGGGAGGCTCTCTTTTCAAAACATAAAACCCCGCTTTTTTCCTTTTAAAAAATCATAAAATTGAGAGCGTGTTTTAAAAACTTTATAGGGCAATGGCGATGAGTTTTTTGAGAGGGGTCCTCACAAATACCAAGTTAGTGATAAGGAAAACTCAGCTCAAAAACAAATGCTTCTTCTTGAGCCACACCATTGGGTTCACTCCGGCCTTCCGGTTTCTAACACATAAATATGATAGGAACTTAATTTCGTGAACTAAGGTGACACGTGCATACTTGTGTGGGTATAGAAGTGAGATATTTCTATTCTTAAGTATATCATTTTTAATCACCCTTGGTACCTTCATGATCCCCTAGATCCCTAACTTGTGTTTAGGTGTTTAGATTTGTTTAAAGTTATCTTAAACCATATTTTCCTTCTTTTCCAGATTCTGTCCCACCCGTTTTAAATTTGTTTTAAACTATTACCTTCTCTAAAAATTATGGAAATATTACAGAGCATAAATTAGGATGTTACCTAAATTGTACATGAAGGAACCGAGAGCCATAGCACAACAAAGAGGGCTCTAAAAACTCATGAGGCAGAATCTGTTCAAATATGTCCCTGTTTGGGAGAATCTCATTTTCTCACAATCCGTCCAATTAAAGTGAGGTTTATAATTTTTGAGTAATACTAGACTTTTACACCTTTCTTTCCATATATAGCACATCTCTAGGGGCATTTTCTGGAATTAATTACAATTCCTCAAATTGGACTATTATTTTGTAATTTCGACGCAGGATGTTCAAAAATGGCATAGGGGTTCTAAAATACATTTTTGGGTCCAATCGAAAATCAAACATGTTAATAACATGCTAAACTAACTCCATTTAAAACAGATTTTCAGTTAGCCCTTTTTTGGCTTACAAAAAAAATCTGAGATGAGATTTTAAGTTCACTATTTAGTCCATTCTCAAGAGGTCTCTTTCTTCTATTTTCTTTTCTACCCTCTTACCCATGTAAGAATTATTTTCAACCATATTAAAATAAATTTATATGTTATCTTAGATATTTTTATTAACTTTTCCATAGGTCTCCATTTATTTCCCATCATGATCTTGAATCAAGAAAGTTTATTTTTCTTAGATTCAAGATCATTCTCCTATGTTTTTTCATGTTCCTATCTTGTTTTTTATTTGAAGAGGGATGAGAGGTGTGAGATGATTTTAGAACATTAAAAAAGAGTTTTAAGAATCTTTTTCTTGATAACTTCTTGGTTGAGGAATGAAAGATCTAAGCTTCAAATTCCTTTTCTTCTTTCTCATTTCTTCCTTTCCTTCCTTCCTTTTTTTTTTCTCTCATCTTCTTCTCCAAAGGGCCAATGAAATTCTTAGAGAGAGAGAGAGAGAGGAAGATGAGCAAATAAATTTTTATATTGGGAAAAACCTTCTATTTATAGCCAAAAGTTTGGGGTGAAAAAATTATTCTATCCCTCATTTAGTTTCATTACAACTTCAAGTTAACTACTTGGTCCTTCTAATTTGGTTGCATCCTAAGCAAGATTTGGGCTCCAAGAATCTTTGTGCCATGTTTGTCATGAATAATCCATTTTTTCTAAGCCTTAAGGCCTTATTTGGTTTAATGGGAAACACATTCCCTAAAATTAAGGGTACTTTGAAAAGACTTTTTTTTTTCTTTTATTTCATTTATGTCCCATCACTTCTTCTTTCATCACATCATATTCCATGTGAATCTCACTATTCATTGAAGACTTTTAAAAGCTTGATGGGTTGGAAAAACCATTTTTCCAAGCAAGCATCTTTTTATGTCTTTTTCTTTCTTTTCTTTTTCTTTTCTTTTTTCATAGAAAAATAGTCACATCACTCCTCCCTCATGGGAGGATCCAGCCAAAAGGTTCTAGAAGATATATATATTTATTTTAATAATTTATGAGAATTAAATTGGGTTTGGGTCAAATTTTAAGTTTTGGGCCAAATTTTTATGTCTTGGGCCAATCCTTACTTTGGGCTTGCCATCTAACTTGTTGGGCCACAAATAATATAATTGGGCTAAATTATTTATATATATTAAGCCCTCATAATATTTGGCCCAAATTCCTAATTATTCTTCCTATCGGGACTCTCCTAACTTTGGGTCTCATTTAGGCATTTCATAAATTTTTTTGCTTGAACTCTTAATTGAGTTCTTTAGTTTATGATTTTATTGGAACCTTATACTTCGGCTTAGCCTCATTCTCTACCCAAATCTTTATTTAAAATTTTGGACGTTAGGAGTTCTTAGCCTCATTCTTTAGTTTATGATTTTATTAGAACCTTATAGTTCTTTAGTTTATGATTTTATTGGAACCTTATAGTTGGGCTTAGCCTCATTTTTACGCCTTTTTCATCTTTCATAAGACTTTCTAGCTTGAACGTTTAAAATCTATTGTTCTAAAATTATTTGGACTCTTTTTATCCATTCCACACTTCTAGGTTTATCCTATTTCATATTCCATACATTCATCCCTTTGTTCATAGAGTTTAAATGTCATTCCTCAAGACTTCACGTCTTTATTTTAGGTTTAGTGATTAAGAATTGTATTGTGAAAAGTGAGGCCCATTTCGATTTTTACGCCTTTTTCATCTTTCATAAGACTTTCTAGCTTGAATGTTTAAAATCTATTGTTCTAAAATTATTTGGATTCTTTTTATCCATTCCACACTTCTAGGTTTATCCTATTTCATATTCCATACATTCATCCCTTTGTTCATAGGGTTTAAATGTCATTCCTCAAGACTTAACACCTTTATTATAAGTTTAGTGATTAAGAATTGTATTGTAAAAAGTGAGGTGTCACATTCCCCCTCCCCGTGAGATTTATCTAGATTTAGATCTATGCCTTAAAGATACTTGGGTATTTTCTTGAGTTTTTATTGATATTTTGACGTTTTTGGTTTTGAAGCAACCCTAAAGATACCTGAGTATGGAAAAGATATTTCGATGATTTCATCGATGAGTTTGTTTTCTAGCCCCGTGCATTATGCCTTGTCAAAATTGATTTTCTTTAGATTTGACATTCGCTCTTATGCACGCTCTCTACATGAGCTATGTCAAAGAGGTGCTCAAAGCAAAGTTTTCATTCAACCATTTCTTGTTTTCAATGATTTTCGGCACAAATCTTCCAAAAATAGTCATCCAATCTATCAAACCTTATTTTAAACAAAAATAACTTCAAAAAATATGTTTGAACTCTTTCTTTTAAGTTTTAAAAGTCAGGGTGGATCTTTTTTGCTTTACAGCCTACAACCTCCCCTGTTTCAGACGATTTTTGACATGTTTTCTTTGAAAATCGTCTACCCATCCCTCAGATCCTATTTTCAATCCATAAAAACTCAAAACATATATTTTAAACCCTCTAGTTTAAAATCCAAAAGTTTTGGCGAGCCTTCTTTATTTTTTGGGATGCTTCTAGACTCCGTTTCAATCATTTTTCAACCAAACCTCTTCAAAAGACATTTTAACCCTCCATAAAATCTTGTTGCCTACCAAACGTCTTAATCATACATTTCATGTGTTTCAAAGGTGGGATGATCCTCCTCTGCTTACCATACGTTCAAACCCCTTTAAAAGACCAAAATGGCCTATGGAAAGCCCCCATGGATGGACCCACCTTTGGGGCCCAATCCAGCAAGCCTGGACCACCCCCGAGGGGGGGGGGCAAGTTCCCATTGTTGGATTGGGTTTAGGGGAGGGAGCCTGCATGGTCGGATTGGCATTATAGGCGTTCTTCTGGCCCAGAAGAATTCTTCCCGGCTTAAAACTATTTCTGATTGGTCGGACTTTATCATCTGATCCTATCAGTTCATTTTCAACCAAAATTAACCTGTATTGAAGTCCTATAAATAGAGGTCTTCATCTCAAGTTAAGTCCAAGTTTGAATACGATCAAGTCTTTGAATCCAATTCAAAGTGAAACGTTGTGACGCCGCAAAATCGCATCTAGAAGAGGAGTTCATAGAGATCTGATTTGGTAAGACTCTTTTGAGTTTATTTCCTTCTAGTATTTTTATCTCCATATGATCTTTGAGCATCTACGAGTGCCGATGAGTTCGAGAATGAGGTTTGAGAGTTCAATTCAAAGATCAAATACCTGAGGGTGTGCCAGACTAATCGACGATCTATGGGTCAAGGTACGTACCCATACCCTTTTATTTACTGCTTTTCATAGTTATAAGAGCATTTTATTTTATAAATTGTACATAGCCATATAGCCCTAAGAGGGCCGTCGATCTACGATGCCAGATCCATGTGGGTCCGGGTGCCATCCGCATGAACATTTTAAAAAAATATGTTTTTCAAAATACCTATGACTCAAATCTAATATATTAATTATTTTTAATTCATTTTATATTGTTTATAATTATTTTCATCAATCATTTCCATATTTGCATGAAAATCCTTTTGAGCGTCCATTTTTTACGCATGATCGATTACGTATTTTTATGAATCTAAATTATTTTTTAAAAATTTCATGCACGAATCATGCAATTTCGAGCCATTTCGATCATCATACGATCCATTTTCACAACGTTTCTGCGAAGAACATTGGTTTACAACGTGAGGTCTGTGTGGGGCTCGTTTGCATGTTTCATAAACCAAAAAACATTTTCTATAATGTTTATGGGCCTTAGGATGTTAGCCCACTATTTTTTTTAAAAATCCCTAAAATTTAATTGGTTTTCAATATTCGGCTTGTTTGGTCTTGTTTCGGGCCCATTCTGGGGTATCCCGGGCCTAAAAATCACTTTTTTGACATTATATGTCAAAAGTGTATATTTTTTTTAGAGCTTTTCAAAACTTTCATCCAACAAGCGTTTTTCATGCTAGAATGTTAATTTTGTATAAATATCATGACATATGCCATGTTAGGATTCATCACTTATTGAAAAGAATAGCATTCAATTTAGTGCACAAAAGAACGTAGTACCATGAGATTAGGTTCCCCATTTTGTTAAATAATATAATTTTGAAATGAACTTGCACATGAGTACCATTATAGTTGAACTTCTAGGTTATTTGAATTATTGTTATGTTAGTCATTAGGTAAGTAGTGAACATAGAAACTAAGGATTGTTTCCAGTTATCCCGAAGGCGATAAATGATTATAAATCTCTAGGATCCTATTTTTCGATAGTGTTCTTTATTTTACACTTTTTGCATGTTTGAGAAGAAAGTATGGCCATGACCCTCCTGTTTATTCTAAAATACTTTTGAACGTGAGCCTACCAAGTCATGCCATTTAGCATCCATGCATTAGTTAGGTATATGAATTTGAACTCGAGAACTGATAGTGATGAGTAGATGCTAACTATGAAGTTAGGCTAAGCGGGTGCCTAACACCTCCTCACTCGGTACCTTAGCCCTCGAACCCGATCTGTGGTGATGACAGAACGAAACCTAATTCACGAGAATCACACATAGGTTCTTGGGTCTTAAAACCAAGTGGTGGCTCAAGTTTTGTAACAAACCTTCATTTCAAGGTTATTATGATCACAATTGAATTGATGGGTGACGTGTAATTGAAAATTGATCGTTTCTCTATGAATGTCATAATTTGACAAGCAACAACAATGCATTTACCTCAACAGCCAGAAGGGCTTTCCTGGTAGGGACTAACCTATTTCTCTGCAAAGAGGGCATGTATGATCGATTACTTTGTACGGATGGTAAGCCCAATTGCTTCGTAGGGCTGGTATGCCTGATCACTTTGTAGGGCTGGTATGCCCAATTACTTTATCGGGCTGGTACACAAGATCATTTGTAAGGTTGATATACCCGATTGCTTTGTAGAGTTGGTATGCCCAAATGCTTCGTAGGGCTGGTATGCCCGATCACTTTGTAGGGATGGTATGCAAGATCGCTTGTAAGGATGGTATACTTTATTGCTTCGTAGAGCTGGTATGCCCAATTACTTTGTAGGGTTGGTATGACCGATTGTTCCATAGGGATGGTATGCTCGAATGTTTTGTAGGGTTGACAAAAATGATTACTTCGTAGGGCTGGTATGCCCAATTATTTCATGGGTCTAGTTTGCCCAATTACAACGTAGGGCTAGTATGCTCGATTGCTGCATAGAGAGGGAGCTCCTTATTTTCTTTGTAGGGATGGTATGCCTGATCGCTTTTTAGGACTAGTATGCTCGATTTCTTTGTAGGGCTGGTGTACCCGAATGCTGCGTAGGGACTAGTGTGCCCAATTACTTTATAGGACTGGTATATGCTTCTAAGGCTAGTTTGCCTAATTGTTTCATAAGGCAGGTATGCCTGATTGCTTTGTAGGGCTAGTACACCCAATTACCTTTTTACTTATCGGGTGATGGCCCTGAGCCATGATCATTGTGGCCGCAGTAGCCATTTTTGTTTTGGCCCTGAGCTGGTTTTCCTCTTTTTTTTCGCCTGAGCCATGATCTTTAAGGCCTCAACAACCATTTTCCTTTTGTCCCAGAGTCATGATTTTTTAGGACGTAGTAGCCATTTTTTGTTTGGACTTGAACCATTTTCCTCTTTCTTTTGGCCTAGAGTCATGATCATTGATAGTCATAAAGCTATTTTCCATTGGTCTAGATCCATCTTTCTTGTCATCTGTCGAATGGGGCCCCATGGTCCGTGCTTGACTCTCATAAAAGTATGTGTTCCCATCACCTGCATTGCCCTGATGAGCTACGCTGGTTTGATCTCTCGCAAATGGGGATACATAGGCTAGTCGAGTGCTGTCTCGGGTGCAACCACATGCATTCACATGTTTTGATTATTTGCATTTGTTTTGAGCTTAAGACTTATGTCATCTTCCAAATGGGCTTATCTCTTTTCGCCTTGAACTACGCTCTTATGCATCCATTGCTATCCGAGCTTCGTCAAAGACGGGCATCTGTAGACACCCATTTGTCCGGACATAAGTCCTAAGCAGTTTTGAGGCTCTCCTAGTGATGAATGAGTACATGCGAGTTAACAACAACCTCCAAAATATCTAAGAACCCTCCATCAATCTTTAACCACCTTTAATTACCCTTTTGGAATGGTGCCAAAGGCTTAAAGTTGGCAGGAGTTAGTGGAATGACAAAAATGCCCCTGCGATATTTAAAACGGTCTTCTTTCAACCCATTTTTTATGACCTAAATTCTCTATTTTCTAAATTTTATTTGCATGATTTGTTAGTATTTTAAAAGAGTTTTCCAAACATATAAAATGGGTCTTGATCCGATTTGAAATGGGTAACTTATGATCGTTCTATCAAAAGTGAAGCACTTTTTGATACACAGATAGTAAAATAGTTATAACTTACAAATTACAAAACATTTTGGAACCAAACCATCTGGGTTAGAAAGTAGACTTCTATACATTTCCAACGATATATCGCATGCAAGAATCCCAGTTCGGATAAAGTTAGGGCAAGCCTACGAAGTTTCCATTTTTGAGCAGTTATAAGCATGCGACCGTGAATTTAGTGATGGCGGTCGCGAGTCACTTGGGCAATCGCGAATTTGACCCAAAAGCAGAATCTTCACAATATTATATCATTTTCATTGTGGGAGAGCCTATACAGATTGGTGATGCCATTTTGAATCTATTTTTGAAGCCTAAATCAATGTAAAACCCTAGGTGCCTCATCCTCTATAAATAAGAAGTCTCCACCATTCATTTGGGAGGATCCTAAACAAGCTCAAGCCATCCAAAATCCTTTCCTCATCAAAACTCGAACCTCAACATATTTCTAGCCAATCAAATCATCTAGCCATGGTCACTCGCAATGACTTTTGAGACAATGCTACTACGGAAAAGTAGCCCTTCTCTGTTGAGGGAAGAGCCTAAGTCCTGATCATCGGGAGATCTTTGTTTTTTTTATTTTTTTTTACGTAAAGCACACATCAAGGGTATGATTTATATTATTCCCATTATTTTTCTTTATAACTACACACTGTGAGCCAAATTCTAATAATGATCCCGACTCCGTAGTCATGGGTCATTATTTCATTCGTCACTTGTACGGCAGTCGTAGTACCGTTACTACGTTTGTTATCTTTATGTATTCCATATTCCATAAAGTCTTTTTCTTCACTATCACACACCGTGACTTGAATCGTAGTTACGATTGTATCTCTATCATTGCGACCGTTAGTTCTATTGTCACTATATTGACGATCGCTAATCTAGTATTACAGTCATCATTCTTGTTTTGTATTTTCAATATCATATTTCATTTCTAGTACTTCATGACTTGAACCACAGTGACGGTCGTAACTCCATAGTTATAGTCGTTTGTTCTAAAGTCACCACAATGATGACCACTAATCAAGTATTCTAGTCACCATTCTTTCATTCTGTATTGTAGTTTATTTACTTATAACACCTTTCATTTAGTCCTTTAATTTAATTTATGTATTTATTTGTTGTCTTTCATTCTTGTTCTTCATTTTCCATAAGAAAGTAGCCACTGTGTAAGAACACTAGTGGCAACCGCAATTCTGTAGTTATGCCCGCCAATTCTATTTGCATAAACATGAGGCTGTAGTACTAGTTATTGCAGCCGTTGTTGTAGATCATTGAGCATGAACCCTAGTGGCGACCACAACCCTGTAGTTGTGGCTATCAGTTCTAGATGCATGTAATTGCAGCCATTGTACCAGTTATTACAATCGTAGTTATGCCTTGTTCTCCATTATTATTTTTCTTTATCCTTGTACCATCTTTTCATTTTATTATATTCTCATTTCATTTTCTTTGTTTTTCTTTATTTGTTTACTTTTCTGTACTTATTTGTTTATTTCCATTCATCACTTAAGAATGAATAATTAAAATGTATATACTTTATAAAATCAATTTATCTTTCAAATCACTTTAAATATCCAAAATCATTTTAAGAACAGACCGATCTAGCGATTGGGCAAAAGGAGATGCCTAATACCTTTACCTTTCGTACCTTAGCTCCCAGACCTTTGAATCTCATATTTTTAGAATTTCTCGATACCCTTTTAAAAATAAGCTGGGTGACAACTCCTTTTTCAGTTCATAGGTATCTTGGATTTCTCGTCCAATAAAACCTCTCTTTTTAGATCCAAGAAAAACTAGGTGCCTACACCGTGGATGCCGACTAATGGGGTTGATCTACCCTGCTCACGCTGCCTCTGTTGTTCCTCCAACCACAGAGGCTAGTTCTGAAGATACACCTCCCACTATATAGGCGCCGACAATGACAGTCGGCCCAAGGTCGGTCAACGTCAATGACCAGGCTATGGCTTCGTCTAAGGTGGCCTATGCTATCTCAAAGGCCGTGTGCCTTCACAAGAATATGATCTCTCACTCCGGTGTCATTGATGCTCGGATGATGAAAGACATCATCTAGATGGAGACCATGGTGAGTTTCCTTCCTCTTTACTTTTCATGCTCTATTTTAAGCTTCTTGTATTGTTCTATGTTTATGCCTGGCTGATACTTGTTCATTTTTGGTGACCTAGATGCTGCATGCCATCGCCGACCGTCATGAGGCATTGGTCAAGGAGTGTTGGGTGCTCAGGAAGTGGGGGACTAAGACCTTTGCCAAGCTAGAGGCCGCTGAGAAGAAGCTCTAAGAATCTCAGGTCAGCTAGGACCAACTAAGGGTTGAGGTCCATAGTGTCAACGAGAAAAAGAAGAAGACCAGTGACATCCTAGCCCTTGCCCAAGATTTTAATGAGAAACTGAGAAAGGCGGCCTCAAAGGCAGAGCAGCTGAGGAGGTAGGTGGCCGATCAAGAGGCTAGTTAGAAGGAGGCCGAGGATAAGGCTTTACGAACGGGATGGTATGATACGACGAAAGATTACATCAAAAAGATCAAGGAGATTCGAGCTTTGCTGCTAAGTCTAGATGGGTATCGACTCTGCGGGCTGCTGGCGTGCCTGAAGACTCCCCCTTGCACTGCAAGACTCCCCCGACCCTCAAGCCTCCTTCGACTATGGCCCCTACTATGACTGGGACTTCTCCTCCTGAGGGTGGGGTTTGACTTGTATTTTTTTTATACAACTTATGGCCGAGCATTCTGTTGTTGAGCCATTTTTTGTAACTAATTTTTTTTAATTAATATAAGTACAATTTTTTAAAGGGACGTTCTACCTTTTCACTTTTTTGCCTTGAATGAATGCCTTCTATTTTGCATTTTCTGCTGAGCGTGTGTCCTCATCTTTGTTAATTTCCACCGAATGATTTTGTTTGAATTTGTTATTTTTCACCAAAAAATTAAATTCGGGATTGTGATTTTCCACTGAGTAATTCTGTTTGGCTTTTTGGGTTTTTTCCACCAAACATTTGCCCTCGGCTTTGTTGGATTCTGCCGAATACTTCCATTTGGGTTTGATTTGTTAACAGTTAGATAGATAATTGGAATTGAAAGAAGAGTAAGACTTGCATTTTATTAGTGAGAAAAGTACACAACCCTAAACTTTACTATTCCCCTAAAAAACAAAATGAAGAGAAGGAATTAATGATAGAAAAACTTCATGTAAATGGCATTCTAGAGTCGGAGAATGCTATTTCCTTCTATGTCTCCCAGCCTATAGGCCCCATGCCTTGCGACCGAGGTGACTCTGTATAGCCCTTCTTAGTTTGAACCGAGCTTTCCCTCGCTGGGGTTTTTGGTGTTCGATATTATTCTTCTTAGAACCAGGTCACTAGGGTCAAACTCCATTGGATGCACCTTTTTGTTGTACGCGCCTGCCATTTGTTTTTGGTAGGCTACCAGGCGTATGAGTGTTGCCTCGTGTCTTTCTTGTGCTAGGTCTAGATCTCGTGCTAGAGCGTCATTGTTGCCTTTGATTGTGAATGTGTTCGTCCTCCAGGTTGGAAAGCTGACTTCGAGGGGGATGACCGCTTCGACGCCAAAAGCCGATGGGTATGGCGTTACCCTTATGGAGCATCAAGGTGTCGTTTGATAGGCCCAAAGTACGTAAGACAACTCTTCTACCCATTTTCCATTAGATTTTTCCAGATGCTTTTTGATTTCGTTTAAAATTATCTTCTTGGAAGCTTTAACTTACCCGTTGCCCTGAGGGTATGCTGGGGTTGAGTAATGATTCTGAATCCCCATCTCGGTATAGAAGATTTTGAATAGATGACAATCAAACTGTGTCTCATTGTCTGAGATAGAACTTTTAGAATGCCAAACATAGTGATTATGCTTATTCAAAAAAAATCTTCACGTCTGTGTCCCTTATCTGTCTTAAAGGTTCTGCCTTGACCTACTTTGTAAATTAGTCGATGGCCGTTGTGAGGAATCTCTTATTGTTTGAAGCTTTTGGCAGTGGCCCGACTATGTCCCTATTAGATAAAAGGCCAAAAACTCATAAGTGGTGATAGGTGCCCAGTTGGGAGATGAATCATGGGCCCGAACATTCGGCACTTCTTGCACCTCTTGATGTATTTTTGGACATTTTTCTGCATGTAAGGCCACCAATAACCCAGTGAGATTGCTTGGTGGGCTAAGGACCGACCCCCTGTATGGATTTTGCAAAAATCTTCATGTATTTCGAAGAGCATGTCTTCTACTGTGCTCGGGTGGATGCACAGAACGTATGGGCATGTGAAGGATGTTTTGTAGAGTTAGTTAGAAGGTGATAGCCAGTACCGAGTTGCTTTGTGCCATACTTTTTGTGCTTCATTCTTGTTATCTGGCAGCTCATCCTTTTATAGGTAAGCAATGATCGGGTCTATCAAACTTAGACCGAGCTTTGTCGTGACAAAGACCTATTTGCTTTTGATGTTGGGATCTTCTAGAAGTTGGGGTCTTCTAGTTGCCAGGGTCTTCTAGATACTAGACCATAATCGTCTTTGTTCGCCATGGCCGAGGGTGGAGGCCAGACAGGTTAGAGAGTCGGTGTGACTGTTTTAACTTCTCCCTATCTGCTCAATTTTGAGGGAGATGAACTCTTTGAGCAATTCTCTACCTGCTTCCATGTACTTGCTCATTCGCTCATCTCTTACTTCATAGTCTCTGACGAGTTGGGTGTTGATGAGTTATGAGTCCCTATAGAGGATGAGGTCTTTTTCCCCCAAATGCTCAAGAACTATAGTTTGGCTAATACCACTTCGTATTGAACTTCATTATTTTAGGACTATAAGCCAAATCTGATTGATTTCTCTAATATATCTCTTTTTGGGGAGATTACTACGATTCCAAGTCTAGCGCCTCTTTAGTTTGAGGAGCCTTCAACGTATAACCTCCAAACATCTCCCACGAATATTTTCCATGCTTTTGACGCGCTTACCCCTAGCTCTCCAGGGGTCGATCGTGGTGAGGCCCAAGTTTGGAAATAAAATTTTCCATGACCTATGCTTTTATTGCGGTTTTGGGCTAGTACTTGATGTGAAAGTCTCCAAGCTCAACTGCCCATTTTGCTAGTTTGTCTAATAGGTTGGCCTTTCCAAATATGGCCTTCAACGGGTACTCCATGAGGATCATGATTGGATGTAAATAGAAGCAGTTCATGAGCTTCCTAGAGGCTATAACGAGTGCATATGCTAGTTTTTCTAGTGACAGGTACCTCAACTCCTTCTCAAATAGCAGTTTGCTCACGTATTATATTGGTCGATGCCGCTTGTCTTTCTTATTGATGAGCACTGCACTTATGACATGTTGGGAGACTGCTAGGTAAAAAAATAGTTCTTTGCATAGTGTCAAAGTTGTCAGGAGTGGGGGCTTGGCCAAATATTTTTTTAGCCCTCCAAGCACTTTGTCGCAGTCTTCATCCCATTAGAACTTCGAATGCTTATGTAAGAGCTGGAAGAATGGCTGACATTTATCAGATGATTTGCTAATGAATCAGTTAAGTGTCACTGCCATTCCAGTCTTCTTATGGACCTCCTTTACGCTTCTCGGTGGCTCTATGGTCTGTATTGCCTTGATTTGGTTGGGGATTGCTTCTATTCCTCGGTGTGTTACCAAATAACCCAAGAACTTTCTTGAGCCAACCCTGAAAGCACATTTTGAGGCATTTTATGGAAAGATTGTGCTACTTTAGAATGCTAAATACCTCTTGCAGGTCCGCTAGGTGATCTTCTTTGTTCTTATTTTTGACCACCATGTTGTTGATATAGGCTTCCATTGTGTGGCCAAGCTATTTTTTAAACATGGTGCTGACCATTCGCTGATAGGTTGCTCTAGCATTCTTGAGACTAAATGACATGACCCTATAGAAGTACAACCCTCGTGGTGTGATGAATACCATTTTCTCTTGGTCTGGACCAAATAATGCGATCTGGTGATATCCCCTATAGGCATCTAGAAATCTCATCTGTGAATGTCTGGCCGTTGTGTCCACCAATTGATCGATTTTTAACAATGGAAAACTGTCGTTTGGGCAAGCCTTGTTGAGACTGGTGAAGTCTACGCACAACCTCCACTTGTCGTTCTTTTTCTTTACCACTATGGTGATCAAGAGCCACTTGGGATATTGGACTTCCTCAATTGCCCCTGCTTGGAAAAGCCGATCAACCTCTTTGATGATGGCCTCGAGGTGCTGTATGGCCGACCATCTACTTTTGTGGACCACTCACTGGCTTATGTCGAGGGTCGACATAAACCGGTGGTAGATGAAGTTTGGGCTACACACGAACACCTCTATGTTTCTCTTGAGGAACCCCTCAATTTCTTGCTTCTCTTGCTCGGGAAGTGTACCGGCGAGCAAGAAAACCTTCTCGTCGTCCAGCTCATCCAGCCAAACTTCTTAGAGATCTTTCACTGCTTTATTGACGGCTTTAATTTCTTTTGAGTGGGCCAAATCCACCTGCTCGCCCACTAAATGCACCTGATCGGCTAATCCCTTAGTTTTCAGTGCGGCAAAAAAACACTTATTCGCTGCTAGTTGGTCACCCCAGATCACTTCCACCTTATTCTTAGCTAAACAATTTATGCATTGGTGAAAGGTTGATGATATGGCTTTGAGATCATGAAACCATATCCTCCCTACGATGGCATTGTAAGGGCTTGATGCACTGACCACTAAGAACTTGGTTGGGAGATTGATCGACTCCACCTGGACTTGCAACCTTATCCGTCTGACTGACCACATTGGTAGGCCGTTGAACCCGACCAGAGGACATGTGGCTGTCATCAGGCATGTCTCCTGGAGGCTAAACTTCTTGAATAAGTCGAAGTACATGATTTTGGCAGAGCTCCCTTAGTCCACCATGATCCTCTTCATGTCAAAGTTCTTGATCCCCAGTGTGACGACAAGTGTGTTGTTGTGGGGCCTTGGACTCCATCCAGATCATCGTCTGAGAAACTAATCGTGAGGGTTCCACCCTCTTTTTCCTTCTGATTGCTCAGCTTTGAACTTCTTTGATATGGGCTTGACCTTCATTACCTCCTTGAGATGGGATGCCTTCTGAGTCTCCCCACTTAGCATATTTTACACTCCTAAATTTGTACCGCCGTATAGGACATTGATATGCATTCTGGCTATTGCTCTGCCGATGTTCTTGTCTTAATTTTATTTAGCGTGGGTCGACCTTCCCTCTTCTTCTCTGATTTTTCCTTCATCTATGTATTTCTTTACATGTCCGGTAGAGACCAAATCTTCAAGGTGGAACTTAAGGGCTCGACAGTCCTGCGTTATGTGCCTCTTGTTCTTGTGGTATGAGCATCGTAGTTTGAGATTCTTCTCTTAGGGTCACCGATCATTTGTGGTGGCCACTTAAAGAAGGGCTTCCCATTGATCTTGTCCAGGAGCTTGTAGACGAGTTCTTTGAACATGATGTTGACAACCTCGTGAGAGTCGGCCTTATGCTTTTGCCCCTAGTCAGCACTGGAACCTCTATTCTCTTTGTAGCTGAATTCTTTCTTTGGCTCTCACCTAGCTCGTTTAGGTAATGACTCTTTGTTGTCCTTCATCACGCAATCATCTACGCGGGAATGCTACTCAATGCGCTTCATGAGATCCTTCATATCGGGGGTCGACCTTTTTATTAGGGGGTATTTCAGCCTGCTATCTGTTGGGAGACCGAGTTTGAATAAGATGACCACCAATTATTCTTGGCAATCATCTATTTCATTGTAGGTCTCCCAGTAGCGGCGAACGTATTGCCTTAATGTCTCTTGCTTGTCTTTTTTTAGTCTAAGAATGGCATCTGCCTCCTTTAGGAGTTTTGCGCTGACGAAAAATCTGGCTATGAAGGCCTCTGAGAGCTGCTTCTAGCCCGATATCTCTTATACTGAGCTTGTCAAACCATCTAAGTTTGGAAATTAAAGTTTCACCAAAAAATAAAAATTTTCATTTAATATCCGTTTCACGAGACTACAGGAGACATATTACATTATTGCATCGTTGATCTTTCATTTTTTAGATTACTAGTAATTGAAGAGTTAGCATTTCATTTATGTTTTTCTCTTACAATTGATTTCTTACTCTCTCTGTAGGTCAATAGCTTTTATGTTAGATCGACTATGTCATAAGAAAAATTAAGTATATTAACATTGTTATCCGTTAAGAAAAATATGTTTAAAAACTTGATTATGAAAATTTAATCGATAATTTTGTATCTCAAAATGCAAGAAAAATGAAATTCAAAAATAAAATACACAAATAAACTTAAAGATACAAGATCTCGATTAAAATTTTTGCCTAAGAATGGAAAGTGTAGACTTGGCGAGCTGTAAGAAATACTTATGGTAGTCACGAGAATGAACAAAATTATTAAAAAAATATAATTTAAGGAGGCAAAATTTTAGTTTAGAAAAAAAAAACTTAAAAAATTAATAAATATTTACAGTTTTAATAAAGTGTTATAAAGTTTTAGTGAAAATATTAGCCCCACTCCTTGATAGCTGCACCACTGTATATATACTAGGGTATGACCCGTGCCTAAAGACACTTCCAATATAATTTAATTTTAATTAAAATAAAATATATTTTAATATTTTAAATTCGTGTATAAAATTACTATTAACGCAATTAGATTTCAATTAAAATAGATCATATTTTAATATTTTAAATATAATCTGAATGAAATTCAATAATTGAACAACATATTTTAACCATTAAATTAATTATATCTCAAT